>JASDQU010107383.1:106193-116657 GCA_032191745.1 Picea mariana
CCATGATACCACTAGAGGAAAGAGTGAGGAAACCTGTAGAGAGGGTTCATCATGCCAAGATGACCCAATCCTCTTTGCTCAAATATTTAATATGGAATAATAAGCCTCATCCTCATCCCAAGGAAAAATCATTTAATGAGAAAAGGACTAGTGGTTGAACCACCAACTACCCTAATGAATGGAAGCATGGAGGACCTAGCTGAGAAGATAAAAAAATGCCAGCCCAAAGTACCATAGAGGGAAGTCTTCCTGTACACCTAGATTGACCCGAGTTCCTTCTGGAAGAAGGAATAGTACAAGTTGAGAACCTTCCTAGGGGGGGAGGCATGCAAGAGAATATAGAAAGAATAAGAGTTGGTGAGGCTCTCGATTTCAGAAAAAAGAACTAAAAAATTAAGTTGTTCTTGTTAAAGGAGAGACTAGACAGTGTTTTCCTAATCAAGTTGATAAAGGGAGTTTCATGATTGAGTGAGTGATGGTGGAAGGATCCCTTGCTTAGTGGACATAAAAATGGACTTCTAGATTCCTGTGGCAAAATGAGAGAGTAACCTTTGTCCCTTGTTGATGATGACATCAAGCAGAATCCATTTCATGGCATAATGATCTAGATAGGGGGGGAGAACATAAGAGAGTTTGAGAGGTGAGATAGAAGACCCGAGGAAATGAGAGAACTCCTTGGTGGTATCATGGCTTAGCACGGGGGTGTCCAAAGTGCTAAGAGTGAATGCATCCGAGCCTACAGTTGTATGGAAAGGCGAACACCAACATTCAAATGGTTGGCTATCGACTGTAATAGATAAGTATTTCATAGACTCTGTATAATTGAATTGAAATGCATGATTGAATGCTTGTATTTGCAATATACATATACATCCTTGATATATAGGGATGATGGCATAATATTGTATCTTATTTGGATGTTAGATAATTGTGATTTGGATAGAGATTCGAAGTAAAGTTAGAATATCATATCTCTTTAATGGATTTCTATTTTAAATCTTGTTTACCCAGGGAGCAATGTTAATAATAGGTTTTAAATGAGTTTGGGGGAAAAAATGAGTGACCCCTATCTAAATCTATATATTTTCTAATCCTCCAAAATATTGTCCAAGGATAAAATCCACAAATATAGAGTCAAGACAGAATTTAGAGGACTGTTTTGAACTTGTCCATCCCTTGAATTCCCTTTTCCTGTAATATAATTCGAGTCCTGTAAATGGAAGGAGCTTCATTCAAACCATTCTTCCAAGTAACCACAGGTTCGAGTCCACATACTTAACTAAATCTTGGATAATATTTAAGAGTGTAGCCCTCTGGGTCTCA
Organism: Picea mariana; assembly: GCA_032191745.1. NCBI lineage: Eukaryota > Viridiplantae > Streptophyta > Pinopsida > Pinales > Pinaceae > Picea > Picea mariana. The sequence continues at coordinate 107,517 of JASDQU010107383.1, forward strand.
TCAAAGTTCCAGGTGACCAAGACCTTGGAACCATGTGCTACTCTCAAAAGGAGCTAATATATCCAGGCTTCAGAACTTCTAAGGTCTGGGACTCCAGGATGTTTGAACCTCACAACACTCTAATCCTGGCGAAGGAAACCTACTGACACAGTTACCAGATGGTTTGACCAACAACTGGCGATCTCTTATCCATTACCATGGGATATACCCTAATATTAAACGATGACTAACTTTTCGACTATGAAGCAATGCACGTTGTAGGTCTAATCACTTTGGGATATTCCCTGATCGTTTGATTGAGTATAGTGGAAGGATAGAGTAAGTGGTATCATTAACCAAGAACAAGCAGTCATTCCCACTTTATGACCCCTTCGGCAAGTAACCCTTCAGGGAATTGAAGGGTTAAGAACGGTAAGGGTTGCGAACTCGCAAATCCCCAAAGTGCTAAAATATCGCCAACCATTAGATCGTGTCGAAGAATTTGGGAGCGATATGATTCGTTGTTCTAAGGATTCGTTGGGAACCTTTCACGACTGTTTGATCAACTAGTGGGAAGACAACGTAAGTACTTTGGCAAAGTCCTACTTTGGAAAACGTAAGGCACAAGGGTTGAGAACATCCCGAAGCACCGAAGGCCAAAGTACGTGGCAAGGAAGTCCGGGACTTTGGAGCTCCAAGAGATTTGACACTTGGTGCATAAGAATATCCCAAAGGCCGAAGGTTGGATTACGTGGCGAGGAATTCCATAAATTTGGAACTCCAAGACTTCGAGAGATTTGAGGATATATGAGAGTGTGTTAAGCGTCGAAGTGACGAAGTTCTCTTGTTGTAGCATACAAATATGATTGGATGGGCCCGCATACACTATGATGGTGTGGCGTTCCTGAATAATTTCACGTGGTATCGTGGGATTGGTCACAAGTTAGGTGTGGGTTCCCCACCCCTTGTCAAGTCTAAACCACGTGTCAAGTGTGAATAAATCTCAACTTTCATATCTTTAAGGGTGGACAGAGCTCCACCATGGATCTCAGTGAGGAAAGAGACTTCGAGACTTCAGGTCTCTGTGGATGTTTTCAAATATACAAAATGATTATGAAGGGTCGAAGGCCCGATACTCAAGAAGACCCCGAGGTGATATTCTCTGTAACCCCTCCTTCCACGGAAACGTTACTACTAAAAAATGAATTTTTTTATGGGTACAGGACTTGATAGGCAACGTCTTCTAACCAAGCTGATAAATGGGGTTACAGAGAAGATGAATGCCTAAGGAAGCACTCATTGCAGACCCCCTTGCTTGGTGGAGAGAAATTTTATTTGCAAAGTTCTTGTGAGAAGATGAGAGTGACCTATGTCCCCGACTGTTGTTGAACATAAGGAAGAATCTCTCTTAGAGCATCATGATATAGCTAGGGGGGGGAAGTGTTAAATCTGTCCAGGAATTGTTGTGCCTATGGTTGGGTGGAAAAGGTCACCCCTTTCAATAATTGAAACACTATCCGGTTCCTATATAAGTATATTTTCTTAAATCTCTGTAGTGTTAAGATCATAGAAAATTATGTTAGGATATTTAGACACTTAGGAGTTAGTTAAGATCTACTTGGTATAATATGTCGTTAGGTAAAAGTGTGTTTCTTTAGTATACATTAGTATGCATTTGTAGTTAAAAGTGTGTTTCTTTAGTATACATTTAGTATACATTAGCCTGTTGGAAAGGTCCATCCAAGGAATACACATTTTTCCATCACACTTTGAATTCATTTACAATATGAATGTGGTGGGAAAATGATGTTTGGGGCCTCAAAATGGCCCCAGAAGTTTAGGACCTGAAAAGCTATAAAAAAAAATGCCAAAATGGAAATTGGGCTTTGAGCTAGTGGAATAGGTGGGTGGCCACCAATATCCACTTGGATAATTTCAATGTCCTTCTTCTCTACATCCTTCATTTTTAATGGTCAACCATGACAATGGTTCGTTTCAACTTCCAACTAAAGTTTTGGACATCTACTCAACTTTACCAAAAAGTAAATTAAATACTTATTACAAAGTTTACAAATAAATTTTGGTGAGGATCCAATTCGAATCATGGTCGACAAAATCACTTTTCTAGGTGTGGAATATAAACTACCATAACCTACTCTAGTCTACAACAAGCTAGATGGATTTAGAGGGAAACAACAAATACTATACAATAAGTAAGTGTTACAAAACTTACTCTGCATACTAGTGAAGGCGCCTATCCTCCTACAAAACCAAACTCATAAATACTTTCTCTAAATGTAATGAAACAACAGATAGTGTGTAACACACCCGACCCATAAGTACCCTTTCTAGAGATGGGATATCAAATTCTTGCTTACTCTAATCATCTTGAATCCCCTGCCCAAGGTTGTCATCCTCTTCTACTTGCCCGTAGCTTTCTAACAACTGCTACCAGCCTCTAATCCGATCTCTGGTTTGAAAGTTATGGCCTCCTAAAGTTATTCGGGCATTATTAGCTGAGGGACACATGGTGCCCACGTGGTTCCATCCTGTTTGTACCATCTCTAGGTTCCTACCTCCTGTAAGGAAGGTCCATCCACCGTCCAATCCAACGGTGGGACTTGATCCTCATCTAACACATAGGCTAGAGGGGAATTCGGCATTCGACACTGAATGTCCCTTTTCCTTTTTGTATGCATGTCCTCCGGAGTCCCAAATTCCTGAACTCTCGAAGGAGCCTAAAATATCGCCACGCATCTCCTGTCTTTGGGCCTTTCGGCTTATCCTCGATGTTGCACCCCAAACCTTTGGAGTCCTGAATTCCCAGACTCTCGAAGATTCCACCCTCGCACGTGGTGACGCACTAGCCATGGAGGTAAGTACGAGTGGGTCCCAAATACTTCTCCTACCAAATGGATCAATCAGGTAAGTTCCAGGGGTGACATGCGGTAAGACAGAGATGACACATGGATCTGACAGTGGGTGACATGTGTCACGTTTTAATGGGAACATAGGGGATGTGAAACGTACGAATCCAGGTGGCACGTCAAATGTGGGTCCACATCACCCCTAGATGACGTCAATGTCCCACGTCACCCCGAAATGGTAGCCTTCCAAGCCCTTCGATCTTACTGTCACGGTGTGTCCATGTAACCCCTTGATCTACGACCTTTGTTACTTTGTAAATTCGGCATTCAGGGGATCCGTGGTGTGACTTCCTCCTTACTCTTGGAACGATCAATGTCGCGTTGACTATGGTCTAGATCTAACGGTTAGGGGAGATCCCGAAGGGTCCTTAGATCTACAGTCCTCGTCACTTCGCAACTCCATTCTTTGGGGGTTTTGACATTATGGTCGCTCCGCTATCCCAAAGTAGGACTTTGTCGAAGTACCTTACGTGGGTCCCTCCATTGGAAGTTCATATGGTTAAGAGGGGATCTTAATGAACTCCCCAGATCCACTTCCCTCATCACTTTGTAACTATGGTGTTCGGAGATTTTGGTGCTATCACATCTCTATTCTCCCGAAGTCAGACTTTGTCAGAATTACCTTGTCGTAGATCCAACGGTCAAGCGGAATCCAAAATACCCTCGGATCTATTGCTCACATTACTTCACGGTCGATAAATGGATCAGGGTTTAATGATGGGGCGGGTCTATCTGCCACGGTTAGGGAAACTGCCAGGTGCCTATCAACCTTGTGGGTAACCGTAAAAACTATTTTCCTTTGACCGATTTACAAATGGTAAGGTGTTAACCTTTTGGAGCTCCAAACTCCCGGATTTCCAAAGCCAGAAAGGCATATCTCCTTTCGGGCCTAGCACAGGGTTCCCAAGCCTTAGTCACATGGGTCCTTCAAAAAATCTTCTGGGCTATGTGCTAATATCTTAGAGGTGAATTTGGTTAAGGACACGGGCCTGAGCCCTCGAACACATGGGTGAAAGGTCTGAAGGAGGCACCCTCCTTCCATGGTATTTAAACTTAGTATTCCCACGAAGGTAGATTTGAGAGGTTGGCAGGACTTTAACATTCTAGTAAATCCTACCCCGCCCTCTTGCAGACTTACGTCCCACAGTTATCTAGCTGCTAAGATGAGGCAAGAAGATGACCATTCAAAAGCATGGGTTCACAAGGAGGCAATACATATTTCTACCTTAATCATTCAATACAGAACTTAGTCATAGACATATAAATATATCCAATCATCATTTCAATTTCAATACACAAAGTATGAAAATACTTATCAGAAAACTCGAATTTGTGAAGCGACTGTTGAAAGGGGTTCTTGTTTCCACCCAACCATAGGCATAGACACTCCTCAACGGATTTACCGCTGGCCACCCCCAAGCTAGACCATGATTCTCTCAGAGAGACTCTTTCTTCCTGCTTAGCGACAGTTAGGGACGGAGGTTACTCTCCTCCTTCCATGAGATCTTGGAAACCAGATTTCTCTGTACCAAGCAAGGAGGTCTGCACGAGTACTTCCATAGTCACTTGTCAGCCCTGTTTATCATCTTGGACTTAAAATGATACCAGCAGCTTCTTGCACCCATAATGAGCTTATTTCTTAGTTCTTCCTTGAACCGTATAGATGCAAGTGCTCTTTTCTCTTCTCGAGATTGGTCTTTTTACTCTGCTCTCTTCTCCCCCTCTACCTCTTCCCACGAGTTACATATTTTCTTTCCTTCCTCAGCAAGGTTGCGTGGGTCCAAATCCCCATCTCATGGTCAGGTCTGGAAGTCTTGTATATGGGTACTCTTCCCCATCTCCTCATTAACTCTTGAGGAGGACTCTTCCAGCTACCAATCTGACTGGTAATTCATTTCTGGGTCAGAGGACTTTTATGGGTCTGAGCCATAAAATACAATAAGGTATTGTTTTGGTGGGGGGGTCATATCAACCATTTTTGGTTCCCCTCACCATCTCTCTCTCATAGCACCATGGTCTATCTTGGAAAACCCCACCTTTCATAAGTTATGCGACACTGTCGATTTTCTATTAATTATAATAGAAAATACATTCATTGACCTTTTATAACAAAAAGGTTCATGAAATCCAACATTCACACATATCTAGTCTGCCATAGTCTCTTGGCCAATTATATCTATATTTAAAAACTGGGGGAAACAGGGGTATTACAATCCCCTCCCCCTTAAAGGAACAAGATCCTCGATGTTCTATCTGTCGATGTGCTCTGTATGTATAGAGGTAAACAAAAATAGGTAATGCATGTTTCATGGTATCCTCCATTTCCCATGTAGCTTCATCTGGACCAAAGGGTTTCCACTGCACCTTGACCTATGCAATGGTTATGTTCCTGAGTGGGGTTTCCTTCCTGTCTATTATGCATTGAGGTTCTGGCAGGAATTATCCTTCTGGTTCCACCTAAATCACATACCAGTCAATTATATGATTAGAATCATGTACATATTTTTTCAATAATGAAACATGGAAAACATTATGTGCCTTCATTGTCGGAGGAAGTGATAGCCTATATGCTATAGACCCCACTCTATCCAAGATTTCAAAGGGTGCATAATACCAAGGTGCCATCTTGGAACAAGCTCCCATTCTCAAGGAGCTTCTTCTGGGTCTAACTCGGAGATACACATGATCCCCTGTTTTGAACTCTCTAGTAGTACTCTTTCTATCTACATAGATTTTCTGTCTATCTTGAGCTATTTTCATATTCTTCTTTATCTGGATTACTTGTTGTTCCATTTCTTTCAGCATGTCTGGCCCGATTGTAATTTGTTCTACTGGGTTATTCTAGCTGATTGGAATCTTTCATTGTCTACCATAAAGGGCCTCAAAAGGGATCACCTTCAATGACTCTTGATAGCCATTGTTGTAGGCAAACTCTACCAGTGGTAGGTAGTCTTCTCACTTCTTAGGATGATGGATTAAATGCATCCTTAACATGTCCTCTAACACTTGGTTTACTCTCTCTGTTTGTCCATCAGTTTGAGGGTTATAGGTTGTGCTAAATAGCAATTTAGTTTCAAAACTAGCAAACAAAGATTTCCAAAAGCTTGAAGTAAGTTTCGTATCTTTGTCAAATATGATCTCCTTAGGCATTCCATGCAACCTAAATATTTATTTCATGAAAATGCAGGAAATATCTATTGCCTTGCAAGTTGACTTGACGAGAATGAAGTGGGAAGCCTTGCTCAATTTTTCCACCACTACCATGATGGGGTCATTTTGTTTGACCAATATTGGTAATCCTATGATGAAATCCATGGAGATGATTTCCCATATCCATTCTGGGATTGATAGGGGTTGCAACAGCCCTGCTGGATGCTAATGTTCTTCCTTAACCTATTGACATTCTATACATTTACCAAGTAATTAGCTATGTCCCTCTTCAGTCCTCGCCAATAAAACATTTTCCTAGTGGTTGTGATAATCTTCTGATAACCATGATGACCAATATATGGTATTTTGTGTAGTTCGTCAATCATGAACCTCGTCAAGTCATCACAATTTGGAACATACAACCTACCTTTGTAAGTTAGCATGCCATCATTCAACAACTGATAACCTTCATACTTCATCCCAATTGGATCTTGTTCTAAGTATGATTTTACAGTCTTGAAAAGCGCATATGTTCCTTGTGCACTCTTTACCCTCTCCCTGACATTCATTTAAGAGATGCTTACAACTACCAGGTGAATCACTTTCACACTTTTGTTAAGGGCATCAACCACCCTATTTTCTTTTCCTTTGATATTTTTGATTTCAAAATCAAACTCACTAGGGAGAGTCATCCATCTAGCTTGTCTAGCATTAAGTTTTGGTTGATAAAACAGGTACCTCAACCCACAATGATCTATCATAAGCACAAATATTCTACCCAGGAGGTAATGCCTCCACATTTTTAAAGCATGCACTATGGCAGCCAATTGTAGATCATGGGTCATGATTTATTTCATGCTCATTCAATTTTCTGGATTCATAGAAAATTACATGTTCCTCTTGCATAAGGACTCCTTCGAGTCCTTCCTTGCAGGCATCTGTACACACAAGGAAGTCCTTGTTTGGATTTTCAATCTTCAGCACATGTGCATTAGTTAGAAGGCATTCCAGCTCTTGGAATCTCTCTTCACATTATGATGTCCAAAGGAATTTAACCCCCTTTTTTTAAGGTAAGTGAATGGGTAACCAATATTGGAAAGTCCTTTTATGTACCTCCTATAGTATCCTGCTAGGCCCATAAAGGATCTGATATCAAATACATCCTTTGGGGTAGGCCAATCCATAATGGATTTGATCTTGGAACGAAAGAAAAGAAAGAAAAGAAACGAATGGTAGAGTTGTCGAAAAGAGAATCCCTCACTCCTTTTTCTCATTCAGAACCGTGCATGGGACTCGAACCTCGCACGGTTTCTAGGTGATAAAGAAGGAATAAAATAATAATCTGATTCATTTTTTATTCCCTTCCTTGCGCATGTATAAGACCAAATCTATTGAATCAATAGATTTGGTCTTACCGATCTCTCTTGAAAAATATACCTACATTTATATTACTGTTATATTACTAGATAACGAACCGAAAGAACATTACTAAATGAGAAACTACAATAATCTTTCTAAATAAAAACTAAATTAACACTACTACATAGAGAAACTAAAATGACTTTAGTAAATAAAAACTGAATGACAACGTAGACCAGAAATGTGTTATCTGACCTTTGTATGCTTCCAGCACATAACTTTTAATAACCCCTCATTTTATATTACTGTTATTTGACAGTCATTTAACCGTAACCTTACACTTGGTAACCGTGGGATCCAACTGAGGGAATATATTTAATGCATGGCTAAAATACTGAAGGTGTAAAGTTCATCAATAATCTATCCAAGCAAACCAAACCACGATGAAATGCAGGCAAGGAACAAGCAAGGGTAGAACATGGCTATAGGGGAGGGAACGTTGACTTCCAGAAGAAATGCCTGTAAAAATTACTTAGAGATGGTCGCGCTGTACACGACAGAGAGGCTATCCATTTAGAGAACGGACTGCCCAGGTAAAACGTACAGAAACATCAACCTCCTCGCTGGGTAAAAAAAGGGAACAAAGGGCTACGTGAGGATAGAAGGAAACTCAGGGATGTTATCTCTGAAGTGATTGGATCTCAAGATCTCTCATCCCCGTCCCAATCGAAGGCAGATGGAAAAATATACAACGTTTTTATTTTTTATTTCTTTTTCTTAGGAGAGATCTGACCAGAAATTGCGGGAGGTGAAGAGACAATGAGGAGTCCCCTCGAATCCCTCAGTAACCATCGGTACCTGGTTGGGAGTAACTCCGCCCTCGGCCTGAGGTGACCCCAACAATGGATGGCAGCAGAGACAACGATGGAAAAAGGGGAACAGTCGGTTTCCATGCCAATGCAGAGGCACACGGAGCGGGTCATCCAACGCAGGGCACAGGCAGCCATAGAGATAAAATTCACAAGGAAGGGGCACTATGCTACCAGCACATCGTGGCAAGGAAATTGCAGGCCTGGATTCGGCCTCTTACACTAGCCAGACTACCACTAAAGGTGCAAAAACACAGATCTGAAACCCGAGGCGTTTTTCCTTTCTGAGACCCTAATCTAGCACAAACCGAGTGGGAGAATTCGGGAAACAACAGGAGGATCACACGAACAGCTAACCAAGGAGTCTGTCGACAGTTTTCCATTTATTATTTTTTTTGTTTTTACAACCAAACTAACCGGATACACAGCTTAAAACTAGTCATTGATGATGGGACGACTCTCATCCACTAAGATGCCTGGATGGGCTTCACACTACTAGCCCCTATCTACGCCCATTCGGCTAAGAGAAGTGCAGGAGATGATTCCTGGGTAAAGGCAAAAACAGAAAAAGGAAAACAACAATGAGAAAACTAAAGGCAAGGGGGCACAACAACAATCGACTACGGTGAATACAAGGTAGGCGATAAATTTAAGGATACGGTAAGGGAAGTAGAGTGTTTTTCCGTCGATTACCAAACTACAACAGCTGAGATAACCCCTTTTTTTTTATTTACAGCAGTACGATCACCATCGCCAAAGTAATTAAATATGCAATCTAATCTACCAAATAAAGGAACATACCGTTGCCTTATTGCAGCCCCTCAATGGCGCTTGCGCGCTCCGTGCCGCTCCTTCTC
>JASDQU010107383.1:143159-167519 GCA_032191745.1 Picea mariana
CCCATATACTAACCTTCCTCTAATGGTGCACATTTCCCCTTGATCTATATTTATATCGACGACCGAGATTAATTGTGGATCCTTAACATGTCGATGGTTAAAATGCCCCTTAGCCTCCACAATCCACGTACTACCTAGGGGACATGTGTCACCCTGAAAAAAATTGTGGAGTCCAAACTCATGTTTGGAACACTGCCTTATGAGCCTTTTCAAATTGCTTACCACTTTTACCAATGCCACCTACCTCTGCATCTGTGGGCCCTACCTCGTGGCTGTCACCTATACTTATAATCCACTTGGAACCTTATTATTGGATGATGTGATGGGTGGGTCCCATCTCTGACTGTCCATTTCCAGTGAAAATGTTCCCATGTCCTCGATATATATTGATAGCCCTCTTCTCTCTGCAAAATTCTTGTTTACTAGGGAACACACATCACCGTGATAACAATTGCAAAGGCATTTCAATATTTTGAAATATGCTTCACTTGTCTCCACAAACTGCCTTTTCTGACCTAGATGCCTTTGCCACTGTGGATCTTGCCTTGTGTCTTCCACCTATGAATCCTAACTCCATGCAGCCCCACCTGGAACCTCCACATCATCATACCAATCCACGTCATATTTCCTGTTACCCATCCAGAATTGGGAAATTTACCAATTTTGTATTGTTCCCAATTTCATCCACATGGTCGCCATGAGTCTTTAACTCAGGGTTCTTTACCTGCCAAATCCAACACCACTATGCCAAATAACCTATGGATTTCTTCCAAAATTAGGGATTTTCTCCAAATTTCAAAATTTCCCCCAAATCTTATGTAGGTCAAACTCTATAACTGTAAATTGTAAAATCCATGCCTTTTTATATAGTAACAAGAATATGGTTTAGGAATTTATCCATCGTTCCAACACTCTAGATTTAGAACATTTCCTCCAATTACTCTCCTCGAGGAATTTTGTCAAACATATAATCTACAAACTGTAATGTTTTTTCATATGCAAGTTGGTTCCTAGCCCATACAACCCCAGGGCTATAACTAGTATCTCTCATACCCTGTAGCATACCCGGTACCCTCTGTAACTGCACATGATACATGATACTTCTTGAAACTAAAGAGTTTCCTTCATCTTCTTACTTTGATACCATATTATAACTTACCCAACCATATAACTAGGTTGAACTCCACATCTTATAGCTTTGATACCATTCTTTCCTCGCTATCTTTCCATTATATGGATTAATGCATGCAAACAAGATAATGTAGGCTTATGAAGACACAATTACTCAATCATAGATACCAATCCAAATTTATACATGCATACCAATAAAACATTCCATTCATAGCTTAAAAACATTAAATCAACATAATTACAATTAAATATAAACACTTATCTTTATGGAAATTAAACATTAATTCACTGAAGATGAAGGATGTTCCACCCAACCATAGGTATTACACACCAATATGTCACACTTAAGTGTTGCACCTATTTACGCCTAAGTGTCACAAGTGTCGTATGCACTTTACTAAGTGTTGCATGCACTTTGTCAAGTGTCATATGCACCTTACCAAGTGTCACATGCAATTTACTAAGTGTCACAACACCTTGACACTATGAAAGAACATTTGTCACGATCCCTAGTTAGTGTGGAGGAGAAATTTATCATACGAAGGTCAAAATACTATGTGCACATGTATTATTCATTTTTATTGAAAAAGGGAAATTAACTTAGTGTGAGAATACACCTCACATTTAGTTGCCTAATCTCAAGGAGAAGTTGAGAGTCTCATGGATGGTTGAGAGATTTTCTCAAACCAAAATCTTAATTTGGTGGATCTTGAGAGATATTTTCTCCCTAAAAATATTGGAGATCTCAATTTAGTGGATCTAGTGAGTGATCTTCTCCATGGTGGTTAAGCCTCCCAATCCTATATATTGAGAGCATTTCCATGGTGAAACAGGGGAATGAATCCATTTAAAGCATCATCATTTTGATCTCAAGACATTCATGCAAGGGCTGGACTAGAGAGTTTGGAGAAGATTGTTTCAACATCAAAGGTGATTTGTAAGTTCCTTCTTTAATGGATTTCCATTAATATCAACTTGGCCTATTCCTTTCACTATGTTGTTCATGACAATGTCTATGCTTAACTTAAATCGAGTATATATGGATTTAGTTGTTACTTAACAAGATCTAGTAGAAGTAGAAAGGTTTGTCTCTTGTTTTGCATATCTCTTTGTTCATTGAAGGAATTGGAGCAGCGAGGTAAATAGACGGAGCAACAAGGAAAAACTTCGAGAAACAAGTGAGTCTCCCTTATTATTTCTATAGGTTAATGAAATATATCTAAAAGGAAAGTAGTAATCACTTTTTTTCTTTTGTCTTTGGACCAAAGAAGGGGTATTGGTCTAAAGGGTAGTTCAACTTGTCAGTATGGTGAAATTTCTCAGAATAGAAAAATGGCGACTCCACTGGGGAACGACTTTGACTAGTCTTCCCTTGGTTCATCTAGTCCTTTTTGAGTATTGTTTGTGATTTGATATTGTTTGATGCTTGATTTTGGACTATTCCCTTTCCCTCTACTTCATTTTGAAGTTTACAAAGTCATTAACTTGGTCTCTGTTGAGTTTGGGAAATGTTTAGAGTGTTTTTCAACACTTCTAGGCATAAATGCTCCCCCAGAGTACCCCGTAGAGTGTTAGTAACGCTCCATGCTAGGATTATAGGGAACATTGAAACTTCATCAACACTTTGTCTCCCTTGATATAGGATCATTGATCCCTTGTTTTGCTTGGTTTCAAGGAATTTTTCTTTGGTTTTCTCAGTCCACTGATTGGAGGCTTTAGCCTAGAGTCCTTAGATTTTTTTTTTTCACTTTGTTTGTTTAAGAGATTAACATTTATCACTTCTTTTACGTCCCTTGAATTTGAAAATTATTTAAGTTATGAAATTGTATGACTACCTTGGGTTAACAAGATCCCTTGACCCAACCCGCCTTTCAGTAGTATGATCTTCATCCTGAAAGTCTTCAGAATTCTAATTATCTTGATTGTTTTTGAAGCTTTCGTTAACTTGAAATTGCAAAGGTTGCTTTGTTTTGAGTTTCTTTGTTGCCTTCTTTAGAAAGATTTAGTCTTTTGAATGCCTGAAACTCTTTTGTTTGCTGCAACCCAACCTTAATCTTTGATTTTTGCTGCTCGTTTTTTAGGATTTCAAAGAGTGATTGTCTTCTTTCTATTTTACATTATTTGGGTTCTTGTTTGAAGCATTCTTTGCGTACTTGTCAACATTTAGAGTGCACATTTTGTTTGATATTTTTTCTTCATATTCCTTTGTATTTGCATTGGATTCTTTCATTGAAAGTAAGGAAGTAGAAATAACTTGCATTTGATTTGATTTCATTGCATTTATCATCAAACAAAAGGAGATTTTGCATTCTAGTTTTTGGGTATTGCTTTTTTGAGCTTGCATTTTAAAGCGGAAAATTGCATGGTTTTTGGCATTTTTGAGCTCTCATTCTTAAAAAATTCCCCCCCTCATGGTCAGGGGGGCATGAATCGTGTATCCTATAATTTCTTTGACTCATATATTGGAGACCTATTGCATTCAAAGAGTAATTTTTGTTTCTTGCTTTGAAAGTTGTAATTGTTTTTTTGCTTGAAACCTCTTGCTCCTTTCTATAGATAGCCTTCAACGAAAGTTAAAGATTGCATTGCAGTCATATTTTATTTTGAATTCTTTTTGGAGTCAAGTATCACAAATCATCGTCAAGTTTCATCCACAATCCCTTTTGAGTAACAAACAACCATAAAAGGAACAAGCGCATAATCTAAAATCAACTAGACCTTTTCTTTATTAGAAAACGGTCACAAGTCTAGGATTTTAGGGCCTTGGTTGTAGGGTGGAGAGAGAATTCTCCAAGGCCACTTAAAAAAATTGTAGAATACTAGAGAATGTTGAAATTCAAGTAGTAACAACTGACGTTTGTCGGGATGACTCCTCTTACACGAGAGTTAAGCAAGAGGTCAAGCGAAACGAGGGTTTGAGATCTCTCCTCTTATGTTTTCCTAGTGGGATTACAAAAAGTTTGAAGCTATGAAGAGTGGAAGGTCCCTGGGGTGACACCACTTCTTATTAGTATTTGGGTCGTGGATTTGTGTCCACCATTCCCAGTTCCATTTTCTTAGTCTTCACTGTCGACTTGTTACCCGCTTGACTGTCTGTTGTGACATTGGTAAACATAGTTGCTTTTCCTAGGATTCTACATGGGTGAATGAAAGGGGGGTTCCTTCTTCAAAAGGTTCCTTGTGGTACTTGAGGCAGATGTCGCATCACACTTTTAGTACCCCTGGAGGGTGGCCTCACGAAGCGAGGGTTACTTGCACCAGGAAGGGTTGTTATGTGGAGGTCGGGGTAACTACTTCTCATATCTTTGTTGACGACCTCATATTCCATCTCTGAAAGATCCCTACTTCCTTTGTTTGTTTGATCTTATATTATAAGGACTTTGGTAGTGTTTTCTCTTTGATTTAGTGGAGTCTAGGTTGAGTTTCTATCTATGGAATCAGTTCCCGGAACTCCCAACGAAGGGACCCCTTTTCCAGGGGAATCTTTTATTTTTCCTTCTTTTGGAAACATTAGTCCTCCTTATATTACCACATCAATTCTTCCTAGATTCACTATCGGGTTACTGTTATGGTTTTTTTACACTCTGGTGATCCCAAATGCTCCTAGTGCTTCATAGGCAAGCCCTCCACTCAAATAACATCAATCTCATGTCGACCCTTTTCCTTCTTCACCCGTCAGGTCTTCTTACCTTTGTTCCACCTTGCTTGGTAGAAGTATTAATGCTAGTAACCAAGAGGATAAGAAGAAGAAGAAAAGGAAGATTAAGAAGAAGGAAAATAAGTAAGGGAGAAACCCACCAACCACTGTTAATCATGTTGGGAGTGTTGATGAAATTGACAAGCCTACCCAGACAACTCGCAAGCTCAAATTCCCTTGCAAGATTTGTAAGGGTGACCACTTTCTTAAGGATTTCCCTGATCTTCCCAAGATCTTAGAAGTGCGGTCTATGGGTTCCCAACAACCTGTGTTTCCAACTTCCTCCGGTCACGCTGGTGACAACCCATCAACTAGTGATAGTAAGTGTTGAAACAAACTTTATTTTTTCCTAAAAACCTTAAACTAAAATAATTTTTTTGATTATGGAGCCGCCCTTGGTTTTGAAAAGGGGTCAAAACATGAAAATCTTTTCAAGAGTTTCGGGTTTCGGGGTTCTTCTATTTACACAGTTTGATATTTAACGACAACCCCAAAGTCCCGATACCAAAGTCACGAAAAGTAAATTTAAAAGAAGTCAAACCGAGTTAATAAGAATAATTAAAAACGTTTAATGGTAATTTAAGCTTATCATATTTTCGTTTTCAGGAATCTCAACTCAAACGACAGTTCAAAATCCCAATGTGTAATTCCGAAATCCCTTTTAATCATGATCAATTAAAGTTTAAACATACTTAATATATTGTTAATCAGTCACATTTCAGGAAATCAGAGAATTATCACTCATCATGCTCAAAAACCCCCGAAGCATGGAGTCTCGAAAGTATTAAGTTCTTAAGAGAGATTAACTTAACATTAGAACAAAGGTTAACGATGCGTTTTCATTTTTCGATATTCTTCAATGATATTACATCCAAAACTCCCGGTATCGAATCGTCGATATTTGGAAGCATTTATTATGAATTAATGGAAATATTTCATGATGTAAAACACGTATCTCCAGTCGTACCCTCCTCATTAAAACAAATAAATTCATCGCCCGTAGGAGCACACTCTAATTAAGGCAGACTGAAGGTGAATAAAGGATTCTATTTCAAATTTCATTCTCGCTTCCAGCAAGATAGTAAAATTTCACTCAAAGAAAATTTAGGCCTTCTCCTCTGTAACAGGTACTCGTTTGTATCACATGCATCATGGCACCCAAGAAAAATTTGAAGAAGAGTGATGAGGGTGGTGAAGGCTCAAATCCGAAGTCAGACATTTTGTTTGATACCACACCACACGATGTAGACTCGGTCAGGTCCTGGATGTAGATTTTTGAAATTTTGGAACACGAGGTCAGGAATTGCCCAGATGATTTTGGAGACGAAAAGACTGGTAAAAATGGAACTAAACTCAGAGTTATAGCATAGGCTAAGCTTCATAAAATAGCTACACGCCCGAAGCTCATGCCATACAATGACGTGATAAACTGGGCTCTGATGAACATTGATGTGCAGACCAGGAGCAACATAAACCATCAAAAGGTCGTCATCGGCTCTTTCAGGCCAGAAAACATTCAAGTAATGTACAAGATATCCCCTGCTTCTAAATATATTTATAATGCCGAATTCGTAGAAGAGTTTCAACGAAAGGAGTGTACAGAATTTGACCAAACCTATCTAGATATAATCAAAACATGGTGGGGAATTCCAGCGAAATTTAGAGTTGATACCCATGTGTTTATGCCACAACATTGTTAAATGAATATATGGCCTATATAGAAATGATGTTATGTAGATTATTTGGGAGGAAAATCCCTACCCATTTCCTGGCGGAATGGGTGCCAATTATACACGAGGTAGCTGAGGGTTTCACCTTCAATTGGGATAAGATTTTATCAGATAACCTAACCAAGGAGATTGCTGAGTACCAAATGGAAAAGTCAAAAGGCCAACCTACATATTTTTATATGTCTGCGTATGTCATGGACGCTATCTGTTATATGACCCCTTTTCCATTGGTGAATTGGAGATGGAATCCAACCTGTGCAGAACCCATCCATTTCTATCACTCTCAACTATGGGAAGAAAAAGTAAAAGATTTCTTTTATAAAATCTGTCACTATGTAGTGATTCTTGTGCACCAAATATTGTATGGATACCCACCCCCTCAGATTTCGGAGCAAATCATGGGAAACCTCAAAACATTTGCAGTTTGGTTTATCGAAGATAATTTCTCTTATGTGAGAGTCTTCAGATGTTCGATTCCCCCTCATGCTCTCCCAAAATTTCTCCTTGACAGACTGGTGTGTAGAGAAGTGTCTTACCAAATAATAATAGGAGGCATCGACAATGAGTTAAAAGTAGTTTAGAAGAAATTCTGGCCAACTTTTCCTATACAGATCGAGAGCTTTTCACTGCTAAATTTTGGTCATTCCAAGGTAGAAGCTGCAGCATTAAAGGACATTAAACTGGTAGATCTTGAACTTAGAAAGAATGATCCATATCAAGTTGTGGGAAATCATCTATCTCATTGAAATATGAAATCATATGAGCATGAAGACTCCCCCTATGATGACATATTTAAAGGAGCAAGATCCTATGAAGAAATATTAGACAGAGTCCAAGCGTTACCTCCTAATATACAGGCTAACTTTCTTGCTTTCCAAAAGAATAGACGAGTTGGGTTTCCCAAGATACTTCAGGAAGAATCGATAAACCCTCCTTCAGAACAAGAAAGTATACCTCCAGGTTTTGAACCAAAGTCTTTGGATAAAAGGACTACAGAGGAAAACCCAAAGAATCCTGAAGTGCCTTCACAAAGATCAAAAACTTCGCAGATAGAGCATCCAGGTTCTGAAACAGATTCTAAATCCGAGACACCTTTAAAATCAAATCAAATGGCTTCTCCTTTATCATCAACTATTCCTGCCGATACCCCCAAAACAACAGAAGGAACACAACTCACAGAGTTAGGCAATCCTATTATATCATTGACTCCTTTACAATTAAGTTTTGGGACTCCCCATCACGGAGCTATGTACCTTACCCCAATCTCTATTGAAGAAATACCTTCCTCTGACTTCTTTTTCAATAAAAAGAGAAAAGATGTAGTGAAACAAGAAATGCACCTGAAAGAAGGTACATTGGTCAAAAAGCACAGGATACTTGTGGATGGACAAAATCTAGAAGAGGAAGACTTTTCCACAAAGGTAGCAGGCTCTTTGGGAGCTTTCGCTACAACCAACTTGTTTTTAGTTGATAATTTGAAAGCAAGGCTGAAACAAAGGAATCAAATGATAGTCCAGTTGCAAAGCCAAATAAGGAACATAGAGAAAAATATTAGAAATGAGATAAATAAAGGACTGGAACAGGCCAAAGCTGTTGACAAACAGGAGATTCAACTGCTCAAGTCTAGTTTAGATGAGATGTATAAGAAGATGCAAGCCATTCAAGGATAGTTCATTCAACAAGAGGAATTAGTAAGGCAGTTGCAAGATAAATTGAGTTCTATTGAAAGTCAGGTGGCAAATATAACGATATTCCAAGCCCAGGCATTGGAAGTGCATCAGAAGCTAGAGGCAGAACAACAAAGTCGGTTTTCTACAGTAGAGATCATTCAAAACTATTTTCAGGAAGTAAGTCAATCATTAGAGAACATTGCTTTCAAAGAAAAAGAGGCTACAACAGCCCGTGTCACTTTTAAAAAAGAAGTCGTATTTTCTGCTAAAGAAGAAGTATTAGTAACTCCTAGGTTGTCTATCGCAGAACAAATAAGAGGAGACATACTACTAAAAACATGGGAAGCCAATATAGCTGAGAGAAAAAGATTGGCCAAAGAAGTAAAGGAAGATTGTGAAGAGACCTTCGATGCCCTGGATAAAAAATCGCTAGGCATTGGAAAGGGCAATTGTCCTGGACTATTAGGACAAATCAATGTTATAAAACATCAACTGAACATCAAAGAAAGCTTACATGAAGCTCAGGTTGAAATTTCATAGTCGATACAGGTCAATGTTTCACAAATGGACAAATGGCTAGTGAATCCAAACTTACAGTTACAATCAGTAAAATTTGAGGATAAAAGGATTGAGGTCAAGTTACTAAAAATTCAGAGGAAGCTGTATCTGTTTGAGGCAAAGGATGTGTCGGAGCCTTCACAAAGATTAACACAGTTTATAAGTAGGTGCATTGAGTGTCTTGAGCCAAGTGAAGAAAGTAATTCAAAGAAATGATGAAACGATACATGCTGCCCGTTATACCGGTGTATGTAAGAAGATAGGAAAGAAACTAGTGAAACGATTCAAGTCTTTATTTTTGTAACCGTTAAATATCTAAGAGTAAGGAAAGTTCCAACCGTCTAGGGTTGAGAACCTTTGTATAAATATAATTTCAAAAGACTTAGAGAAGGCTTTTTTCCTAGCCGATTGTAGCAGAGAAATTTCTCCTTTACAAGAATTAAGACAAATGTAAATCGGAGACTCCATATTCCGTCAATCCTGAGTTATGTGTTCTTCCGTTCTTTCATATTTAGCACCATTTCTTATATATCTTTGATGAACATCTAACTACAGCTTAGTACAACATATACTGTAGTTATATGCTTATTTAGTCATCTGATTATTCACAGATTTTCCTCTATATTTGCTATTAGTAGACACAAGACCTGTGAATTATTTAGATTACCATATTTTATGCTTCATTAAAGGTTACTCATCTAATTTCTTCTTCTGTCACAAAGTGAGATTCTTCCATGATTGATGCCTCACGTTGTTTGAACAACTTTATGTTTTCTTTCATCGTATTCATTATTTTCAATTTAACTCAGATACGGGAAATGATCTCCGAAATTGTTATATTATTAATTTAAATTTAGGAACTTTTCTCATATAATCTAAAATAGAAACAACACACTTAAAAACAACATATCTTTAAACCTTTTTTTCCTCCATGACTGTACCTATTGCAAGACAACCTAATATAGCACCCGACCTCACAGATCAAACCAACATCGCATTAACCTTGTTTAATACTATCCTAGAGACAACCACCACCCGGGTTGAACTTGAACGTTCATGGGCAGCCATTGAACATGACATAAGCATCTAGGAAATATTTGAAGCTAGACAAAGACAACTTAGAAATCAACCATAGCTTCTTTCCTAAAGAACTATTTTTCTTTTTATATATTTTAAACCCTCTTTACTTTTTCGGATGCCTAGACTTTATACTTTAAAGCCTTAAGTATAAACTCTGGAACAACAGTAAGGTTGGAATAAGAAAGGTAGAATAAAATTTCCTTGTAGGTTATGTGAAGGAAGTCATCAAACTTACCTTTTCCCTCGTATGGATGTGGATTCAAGTTTGTTGGAAAAGATTGTTAATGTCCAACAACAACTTCCAATTGCTTATCATATAAATTCTCTCCCAACCTGCCATTGGTTGATGAATTGTTCAATCCAGTTCCATCATCGATCAATTTGGTTGAGCAAGTGATCGATATGGTTCCATTATCGATCAATATGATAGATCAAGTGATTGATCCAGTTCCATCATTGGTTGATACCACTCTTCCCTTGAAGAGTGGAGTAGATAATTCTCATTTCTTTCTTGTTACTACAAATTCTTCCGGAAAAGGGGGGATTTCACCCATTCCAATGGAACCCCCTCCAAGTAATGAAATAATTTCCTTTGATTGGAATAGACTGATGACACCTTGTCTTCCTTCCAACATGCCCTTTCAAATAATTGTGGAAGTTTGTGATATACACATATGTCACTCTATTATAGATGAAGGGGATTCTATTAGCATTTTGTCCTCAAACGCTTGACAAGCTCTTGGTTCCCCTCAGCTTGTGCCGGTGACTCATAATTTGTTGGATTTTAACAGAAGAGCCAATGAATCTTTAGGGATCCTTCCTCGGTTACCTATTACCTTAGGAGGGAAAACTATCCATATTGACATGATGGTAGTCCAAGGCCCTTTGGAATTTAATTTTCTCCTAGGGAGGGACTATGTTTATGCTATGAAATTTGTTGTGTCCACACTTTCTCGAGTGATGTATTTCCCTCATAATGGAAACATAGTGACCATTGTCCAACTTTCATTCATTGGACCTCATATGATGACCAACCATCTGACTTCCCTGAACATTCCTTATATGTAAGAGGTATCCACCCTACCACAAGTTAATTATGTAGCAACATGTTCCATGCTTTCAACTACCGATGAGAAGGAGCCTCTCATTGTATGCTCATCGTATTTGGATTTAAATTCGATAGTTGACATGGTAACTCTCTCGTTAGGGACCTTGGAGTCTTTTCTTCCCCCTGTTGATCCAAGTAAGTTCCTTACCATGTATTCCTTCCATAGTATTGTTCTTCCATATGATGAAGATCTCTTGGAAGCCATGGTAGAGAGTGATGAGCATAGTTTTATATTCAGTTCCAAGCTCATTAAAAAATGAAACCGGTCTTGAGAAAAGTTCATATTTTTGTGTCAAGATCATTAAAAATGAATCAGAGGTCTCGAGCAAAGTTCTCGTTTCTATGTCAAGCTCATTAAAAATGAATTAGAGGTCTCGAGCAAAGTTCTCGTTTCTGTGTCAAGCTCGTTAAAAAAATGAAACAAAGGACATCGAGCACAATTTCATTCTCTATTTCAACCTCGTTAAAAAATGAATCAGACTACGAGCATACCTCATCATCCTTCGATCTCATTGAACCACGAAGAGTCGCCTTTCGAGTGGTAGTTTAGCCCTTTTTCGGCCTTGTAAGACTAACTATGAAAAATGTATACTCTAGTCAATCATGACTAGAAGAGTTGTCCCTTGTATTTTTTTACACTTTTCGGGCTTGGGGGACTAAATTTACGAAAAAGAACACCCATGGAGTCATCTTTAAGATCTTTTCAGACTCTCTAAACATGAAAAGATCGCCAAGTTTTCCTTCTTTGGACTCGTAAAACATGCATTGAAGGACCCATATGGGGCTGAACCCCTCCTTCTTTAGGTTAGTTAAACATATGATGAGGGACTCATCTAAGATGAGCTATACCGAGCATCTTTTATCCTCCTCAAGCTCGTTTAATAAAAAAATAGCTACTCACCAATCATGGCGGGGGAAAAAATTGAAGGAAGTGGGTCATGTTTTTGGAAATCATCATGGTAGTTGTTTGTTGTCACCCTTGAACATGGCACATGTTCACGTCTCATCTTAAAGTTGGATAATATGCTTGTATCACACCTATTTGCATCTCATCTTACAGTTGGATAATCTGCTTATCTTTGAGTCATACCAATTCCATGAGTCCTCATGCTACTTCAACTCACTCGAAGAGTTCCCTAGTGATCGTCGCACTATTTTTGGTCTATCTCTCAGTCGAGTCAATGCTGCCAAATCACTTTTCATGCCTCACAATGTTCCATGGAAGTTTTACCATATTTCATCCTCGTGTCAGTCCACACTTATTTTATCTATCATCTTAAATCACTTTCCTATGTCAGTTTTGTGTTGATGATGGGGAATACATCATGGCCCTCCTTTGACGAGTCTATTCCTATTGACTTCTATACATTATCCAAGAATTATAATTAGAAACCAATTAGTACCTTAGAGTCTGCATGCCTCAATGAAAGGTTTCCTCGCCTTCGACAATAGGTTTACCCCATTGATCTCTGATCAAATGATTGCACGGATGTTTGAATTCAACTCATTTATTCACATTTGCTGGAATGTAATAGGGTACATTGGGAGTCATTTTTATCATTGGTGATTTCCTTCGCACTCGTTAACGGTATACACTAATGACCGGTAATCAAGTGGTTTCTACCATGTTCGACATCAAGTCATCTATTCAAATGGCTAGATCCATACTATTTTGGGATTGGGATGAAGACCTTAGGTTGGGAGTTCACTCTGTTATGTGATTTACCCAGGTTATGATAGACATCATTTGAATATGTAGAATATTCCAGTATAACCACCATATTGGAAATCTCACTGATGAATATGTTGTTACATAGATCCACTTTGTATTAGTCTATGGCTATGTTGTTTTGTCATATTGTAGCTCCACTGTGTATTCTTTATGGCTACGACTTAATCATGTCATGAAGTTATGGATCCACATTGTATATTTGGTGGTCATATCCTTAGTCAGTACTTTCATGGATACACAATGTATTGGTCGGTGACCATGCTTTGAGTCAGTTTATCCAAGTATGGGTATGCCCACCTCAAGGATGATATATGTTTATTGTTTGATGCTTGCTTGCAACTTCCACCCGAATTTCCTATTCCAATTCCTTGATGCACATATTTTTGTAAAGTGTTTCAACTATCAACTTCTCTTCTCACCTTTCACTTTAGGGGGCATATGTTACACACCAATATGTCACACTTAATCACACCTATTTACACCTAAGTGTCGCAAGTGTCGTAATGTTTTGTATGCACCTTACTAAGTTTCGCATGCACTTTGTCAAGTGTCTTATGCACCTTACTAAGTGTCACATGCACTTTACTAAGTGTCACAACACCTTGACACCACAGAAGAAATTTTTTCACAATCCCTAGTGAGTGTGGAGGAGAAATTTATCCTATGAAGGTCAAAATACTATGTGCACATGTATTATTAATTTTTATTGAAAAAATGAAATTAATTTAGTGTGAGAATCCACCTCACATTTAGTTTCCTAATCTCAAGGAGAAGTTGAGAGTCTCATAGATGGTTGAGCTTTTTAATCTCAACGGATTTTTAATATTTTTTCACAAACTTCCCGTTCTAGATTGTAAGTCCTAATAATCCACACAAACTCTTTAAGGTCTTGGGGTGAGGCTAGTCTTGCATAGCCACAACTTTCTTGGGATCCACTCACATCCCATCTTGAGTGACAAATGTGACCCAAGCATTCAACATATGAAGATCCAAAAGCACATTTGGAACATTTTAGGAATAATCAGTGGTATCACAAGAGTTGAAAGGATCTATCAACATGATCTATATGGGATTCTCAAGTTCTATTGCAGATCAATATATCATAAAACAATACCAACACAAAATTGCATAGTAAGGGTTATTGTTTTTGTTCACGAGGCTCTGAAAAGTGGATTGATCATTGAAATATCCAAAGGGCATCACTAAAAACTCATAATTACCTTCATGTGTGTGAAAAATTGCCTTAGGGATGTCCTCCTCCTTCATACTTATTTAGCAATATCCTGAACGAAGGTCCATTTTAGTGAAAAACTTAGCTCCATGAAGTTCATCTAAGAGATCATCAATACTACTAGAATAGTAAATTTGTCCTTAATGGTCAACTTATTGATAGCCTAAAAATTAGGACACATGCACCTATTGCCTTATTTTTTAATACCATAACCACATGTGATGAATAAGGGCTAGTATTGGGACATATGACTCCAATCTATAACAATTATTGAATGATATTTCTATTTCATTATTTAGTACAAAAAGGTGCCTACATGGAACACATTAGGTGGTTGATATCTTAGAACCAATGGGATACCATGGTCATTCTCACCACATGAAGGAGGTAAGCCATGGGGTGTGCCAAATATGCGTTGATGTTTAGATAAGACCAACTGAAAATCATGGTGAATCTATTATGGGAGGGCGTCCACCACTTGTATGGCATGGAACAAGGAAATAATCATTGAGTGACATTTCTTCAATAAATTCTCCATATGGTGAGAGGTAATAATTTTAGGGGAACTAGATTGAAGCCCATTGAGTATATGTTTGTACTTGCCTTTAGTGAATTTCATATATAAATTACTTAAATCCATGATCACTAGTCCCAAAGTGTGTAACCATTTTGCACCGAGGATTACATCACAACCACTCATTTCAATAGAAAACATGTGAGTTTTGAGATGATACTCATCCATTTGAAGTCTCATATTTTCAAATCGTCCTTCACATTTCATCATACCCCCATTGAATATCATAAATTAAAAATTATGCATGGCATGGACATAACATTGGGTGTCTTCTACCATTCTCATATGAATGAAATTGTGGGTGATGCTGATATCAATCAACACAATCACCTTTCAATTCTTGATTTTCCCAAATCAAATTCGAAGAAAAAAAAGATAAAGCATGAAAATAAATTTGAGGTTCTTCACAAGCCGCTGGTAAGGTTGTTATGTGTTGAGTATGAGGGGTGTGTCTTATAATTCCTATTCAAGAGTGTCTTCGACTAGAATATCTTTTGATTGGTCTTGAGGTGGTTCATCCATTTGAAATAATTTATACTCTTTACATTTGCGCCCTTTGAAACACCACTCATCACAATTATATCAAAGTTAGAGGCATTTGCATTTGTCCATCTCTTCCAGGACAACTTTTGGATTCTTAGGGGTGAAGAGTTGGAGGGGCTGGTGAGAGTTGCCNAGCCAAAAGAGGGAAAGATTAAGAAGTGAATGGGATTCTTTTGGTTTGGGAATTGATGATCCATAAACGAGGGACTTATATCCCACTTGCTTCACTAACATAGATACTATGCATAACAATTTTTCTCTTTACCTCAGTCTTGTACATAGTTCTCTGTCTCCAACAAGGCTGCTAGGCCTATTCCTTTGCACTGTACAAGATATCTATATTTAGAAGGATGCTATGCTCCTTTTCATTGTGCAAGGATCTTTTTTATTTCCTTTTCTCAAACTTGCCTTCACAATACAACCAATTGTTGTCTTGTATTCCACTCAGCTCTCTAAGTTGAAGTTATGGTCTTCACCACTTATCTTTTTGACGAATTTTCGAGTGCCAACTTCTCTTTCACGGTTGACCAGTGAACAAGGAATGAGAGTTGTGTTTACATTGTTTGGTTTCCAAACCAATTACTTCTCATACACCATTTAA
The DNA here is from genome assembly GCA_032191745.1 of Picea mariana. Taxonomy (NCBI): domain Eukaryota; kingdom Viridiplantae; phylum Streptophyta; class Pinopsida; order Pinales; family Pinaceae; genus Picea; species Picea mariana. The sequence goes on from JASDQU010107383.1 coordinate 158,815, forward strand.
TGTTAGAGGAAACCATCAACCAAAAGACCAGCCATGAATTAGATTGACGAACATTTTAATGAGTTGACCCAAGATATGGAAAAGTTGACTAGGCTAGTGTGAATTGACTATCAATGTGAGGAATTGACTAGTGAGTAGAGTTGACTAGGAACAAGTCAAGATGATAAAAAATGAGAGTAATTTGACCAGTTAGAAGTTGAGTCGACGAGGAAGGTGATTTGACCAGGTAAGGAATCAACCAAGCTTGTAAGGTGAGTCGACCAGGTAAGGAATCAACCAATATTGTTAGGTGAGTCAACTAAGTAGGTGAAAATTGTCCAATCAAAGATTTGGGCACCCAACATAGTTGAATATAGACCGTACAACTGCATATGGCTTATGCAAAGAAAATAATAGCCCAACGATTAAGGATTCAACGCAATGGTTGTAAAATTGACTAGACCATATACTAAGTGGACCAAACATGAAATAAAATGGCCAGGTAAGTATGAGTCGACCCAAGGATGAATTGAATTGACCAACTAAGTATTGAAACACCCAACAATGAGATGGTATGACCTGCGAGAATGGTAATTGGTTTTGGAAAATGAATTGAGTAAACATGACTTGAGAATGTAATAGTTGGAGTTGTAAGCACAACAAACAATCACATTAGTCACCCAACCATAATTTAAGGCGTCCAAGTAAGGTGCAATTCAACCAATAGTTAAGAAAGTCTACTAGTAATGAAGTAAATCACCCGACTACGAGTAGAGTCACCCAGGTAATGTAAATTCAACCCAACATTTAATTTAGATGCCCAAGGGAATGTGAACTTGTCCCAGGCAAAGAAAAAACTTCTAGAAAAGTGCTAAATCGACCCAAGCAAGGAAAATTCCACCCAACAATAAAGAAATTGCTCAAATATAGAGAACAACTATAGGGAAAGAGAAAAATCCTAAGATAAATCCCAACAACCATATTAAACCAATTTAGAAACTCCCACAAGAGTGAAACAACCAAATAATTGAAGGAATTTTCAATCACTTCCTAATTAATTTAGTAAGAAACTGAATAGTTGTACATTTAATTATCAATCCGAGGTCGTATTGAGCTTATGAATTGTCGTGCACCGTATATGCAAGTATGATGTTGTAATTGCCAATGAGTTGTAGTACTTCTAAATGAATGTCACAAGGTAATATGTAAAGATGCTATATCAAGTCACCAAATTAAACCACACGATCAAATCCACACTTGCAAGAATAGAAACACAATTCTGTAGGAAAGTAAATATCACACTTTCAGGAAAGTAAATATCACGCTTGCAGGAATTAAATCACACAAGCATCAAAGGTGACTGGTTCAAGTATTAAAATGATATTAATTAATGTGACAAATATATGATGGTTCATGTACTTAAATGTATCAAACTTCAAGCTATAGGAATCAAACCACATTGTGCTGTAAAAAAAGGAAATAAACTATCTCTAAATACAAACCACACAATTGTTAACTAGAAAGATAAATGTTGAATGTGAGTGCAGAGTCACAACAATAGGAGTTGCAAAAACAAGTGTTGCAACAACAGGAGTTGAAACACATAATATATTAGAGTTACAACACAGAAGATATTAGAGTTACAACAAAGTTTTAAATAGAGGAATTTTTGGAAATAAATGAAAATAGATAAGAGATGATACAACTACACATTAGTTGATTAGAATAAAAGGTTCTGCAACATCAAAATGGAGTGGTATAAACATGAGTTGCAACAATGGAAAAATACCAGAGTTGCATCAAAGTGTTAAATAGAGGAATTGTTGTAAATAAATGAAAATATATAAAAATATGCTACGACTACTTCTATAAAATATAGAATATAAAAACAATAATGAGCTAAGGAGGGGGCCCTACCTCCTTAGACGAGGTATTGGTTTATGAATGTAGAAGGGCACTTAAATTCTCAACACACCATTACTTGAATGAGAGTAAAATGAAACTTTTATTGCCAAAAAATGCATAGATTAATACAATCCTATTCACTAACTTTCTTCTGCCTCTTCTCTATCCTCTCAGCTAAGAGAGAGAAGGGGTATTTATACACAATAAGTTCTTCCTAAAATAATCAAGGAAATCTATGAACAACTACAAGAATGAGGCTATTCCATCTCGTTACATCATTTCCTCCGAAAGATAGCAAATATTATGCACATGCTGACCTAATTAGCCACATGGCAAGTGTCGACTGAGTCATTCATTCCTTTTTGTATGCCCAATTTCTTTTGTTGTTTCGTGTGTGAAGGAGTTGGTTGTTTGACTACCTAGCCGATCCCTGTATGAAAATTGTGCGGTTGAATGGTGTGTTGTTACAACATGTGTGGATTTATAACACCAGACTTAGAGTTGCAACAACGGTCTTGTACTGAGAGTTGCAACAACGGTGAGAGACACAACAATGGAGAGTTGCAGAAATGGTCCTATAGTGAGCCGCAAAAATATTTGCAACACAGTGAGAGTTTCAGAAAGACTCAGAACAACATTGAAAGTTGCAACAATAAAGAGTTGCAACATAGAGAGTTGAAACAAAGGAAATATTCACAACAATGGAGAGTTGCAACAATGGTGTCATCAACCAAGAGTTGTAGTAGCTTAGACTCGGGAGTTACAACTCTTGTGTTGGGAAGGTACCTATGTAGCCTTGTTCCTTTAAACCACTGTTAGCATAGAAAGGTGATATTCTCCTAAAAATGCATAAGAATAAGTATTGAAATGGCATGTTGAGAGAATAATTATACCTTGACCAAAAATGCATCATTGTGAATGAAAAGGGGTATTAAGATGGAATGGAAATGGGAAAAAGGGTGTACAAAAAGCATTGGACAGGTGCTACAAAGATATCAATTTGAGCACCCGTAATCTCCCCCCAGCCAAATTTGTTGCATGTCCCCATGCAACCAAACAATTATTTTCAGTATGAGAGGGTGAGACTCCCTTGGAGGTTACTGATCTCATCATTGGTTTGCCCTTCCTTAGGAGTAACAACTTCTTCCTCATCTTGGTAGCCTTCTAGAATTATAGCTAGACCTTCTCCTAAATTTTCCCTTGTTGGTTCTTGTGTAATAGCAGGGTCCTTATCTTGTGTTTCCATTGTTTCTTTATCCCATGCCTCCCTTGTTGGTTCTTGTGTGGCAACATGAGAATTTTCATCCGTTGGTTCAACAAGGTGACTTTCCTTTGTTGGTTCTTGTGGGACAACATGGTGACTTTCCTCCACTGATTCTTGTGGGACAATAACATGACTCTCCTATGCTGGTTCTTGTGGGACAATAGGGTGACTCTCCTCTTTTGGTTTTGCAACAATGGATCTTTATTCCTGGCAAGGTAGTCTAACCTATCCAAATGCATTTATTTTTTGAGCTCACCCCCAACAATTTGACAGAGGTTTGAATATGTCTGTTCTTCTTTTCAAGCATCTTATTCTTCCTTAAAAGTGATGCATATAAGGGCACAAGAAAATAAGTACTTGTTGTCTTAGCTTTCTTGATCTTGGCTATTTCTGGGGTAGCAGTGGCCTCATTTTCTTTCAGAGTTGCAACTTCTTCATCATCCGTGTAGACCTCCAAAATTATAGCAAGGCCCTCTCCTAGGGTTTTCCTTGTTGGTTCTTGTGTAACAACAAGGTTTTATGTCCCCATATCCTCATTAGGCGTAAACCTAACAGAGTTTTGACCACCCCCCATCATATCAACAATGTGACATTCCCCTGCTGGTTTTGGTGTGCCAATATGGTCCTTCTCTTATGCTACATATATTTCTTCATCCACTTCCTCCCCTGCTGGTTCTTGTGTAACATCATGGTTTTTCCTTTTCGAAGTTGCAACATTGTATCTTTCCCTCTTCTTCCTTCGGGTCAACACATATGTTGGTTGTTGGATGTAAGCCGAATAAAAAAGAAAGGCTATTTTTGGAGGAGAAGCACGCAAGAGGAAAAATACAGCTAGNAACGATGCTAGGGTTAGGGTTTTTGTAATGCATTTTAATGGCTGGTGTGCCAAAGATATAAATAAGTAGTGCTTATGAGAGAGAAGAGACATAGGGACACATAGGGAAACAAAAGAGAGAACTATAAGAACCATATGACTCATTCAGTTGGTGAGATAAGGAGGGAGTGAGCGACTCAATCCCAAGGGTTAGATCACAGACCGAGGAGCCTGGTGTGATTTAGTCAGCCTCACAGGGATCGAGGAGCCTGTGGGAAAGAGGGAGAACTAATATTGTAACCATGCACTGTGTGGGATATTTCCAAACTATAATAAAATATTGCGAGCCATATCTTTGTGGATGTAGAAAAGGAAGGGGTGAACCACGGTAACACTCTATTATGTGACTGAATGAATGCATCTTTATGTCTGATTAGTTGATAAATTTTGAATGAATGAGGTAAATAAGTAGATCTGATATTATGCATGCATAGAATAAATGTTATAACTAGATGTTAAATGGACTGAATAAGGGTTACGATGTAGAAACAAAGATCTCACTCAGTCCCAGGTTGCAAAAACTTGAGTATTGCAGCCACCCATAAAGCTATCTCAGGTGAGACTGTGCATTGCACTCTGTGTACTACGTTTCCTTCTTGTTTTCCAGAGGGGCTGATAGTCTTTAAGGGATTTTTGTTGGGAAGCTTCTTAGTTCTGAACCAAGGTCAATTTGTAAGGGTCAATGAGAATCAGGATACCCCATAAGGATTCCTCAAGACCAATAGAAGAGGAGTAGATAGACAAAAGGAAAACCAACAAATGGTTTTGTTTCCAGTTGATTGGAAGAAAATGGGAATGAGCATATGATTTCTGTTGAAGAAGCATCAAAAGAATGTGGGATCAGACGACCAGAAGGTGAAAGAATGTGAACCTAAAAGGGGATTTTGAGACCATGGAATCCCACGAAGGCAGAGATAGAGAGCTAGTTGAAGACAAAGGAATTAGATTTTGCTCAGAAAGATAACGTAAACCCAAAGTTAACATCGCGCAAATATCTGAACAAGTACGTATTTTTTTGTGATTTCCCACACATATTGCAGGAGTGGATCAAAATATTAAAAGACAACCATCTGACGAATCAGATAAGACAACTAGAGTGTAATCCTTAAGAGATCACACAGCTACAACGAGTTGATAATAATTTTACGTGCGCAGTAGATTTCTGGCTAGACAACATTGTTGTCAGATTTATCACAGAGTTTGCAGTAGACACAACAAAATCATACATTGTAGCTGAACAAGAATTCTTGAAAGGACCTTGAGGTAGGTATATCAGATCATTATATACTTCCATTAATATATTTATATATAATAAAGGTGTAATGAATATGGAGTCAGACAACTAAACTTCCCTGCATTCATGGGGGAAGGGGGGAAGCACTAACAAGAAAAGGAAAAATGGAAGGAGAAGGGGATAAAGGAAAGAAGGAGGAGGCCTTGGACCCAATTCTAATGGACGATGACCAAATAAAGTGGATCATGGTGACAACTGGAAATATGCATAGTGGAGTACCCTACCAATATAGGGTGAACACCAAGAAGAGATCCATAGCCGTGAGGGAAGGATTGGAAAGTGATGAAGAGGAGGTAGAGGATCTCCGAGATGTAGAGAAGATTGAGGAAATCATGCGCGTGACATATGAGAGGAATATGAGAGGTCCAAGAGCGAAAATAGAAGGCAACAATCCCATCCATATCAGTGTCAACGTGGAACCCATAAACCCATGTCTGATTAATACACCAAGAAGAACACCACTGTTTAGACAAATGAATTTCGAGAGAAGGAAGACAAAAAGAAGTACATCTACACAAGGAACAACAACTAGGGGAGCCAATTCAGGAAGCAGTAGTCAAGTATCTACACCACGCAGAGGTAGTAGTTCAACATTCAAGATGGCAAGACATGATCCAACCATCAGGTTACCAGAATTAAAAGGAGAGGCGTCGAAGGACCCAGAGAAGCACTTGTTTATCTGTGAAAAGATTTGGGAAGAAAAACAGATCACGGACGAGGAGAATAAACTTGCACAATTAGCTATCATGCTAAGAGATCATGCATTGGATTGGTATATTAGTTTAGTTTCAAACAATCCACCAAGGACAACCACAACGAATGGAGATATCAAGAAGCCGCTGATAAATGAGTTCCAGAAGCCAACTTCAGAGGATCAATACATGAACAAGATGATAGAGATCAGACAAAAACTAGGAGAATCTGTATGGGAGATTGACCAGAGATTCAAATGACTAAAGGGAAAGCTAAAATGCGTCATGAAAGATATGCAACATAGGCATCTGTTTGTCAATTCACTATTACCACACTTGAAATATCTACTGCAACAACATAAGTTTCAGACGCAGGCCGATGCTCTCCAGGAATCCATGCAACTGGAAGAGAACCAATATCAAAAGACAAATCCAACCATCGAGGAGCTGAAGGAGGATATGAAGAACTTAACATTCTAGCTAAACCAGAACAAGAACAATGACAAAAGGGAAGTTGTTTGGTGTACCACATGTAGGACAGAAGGACACCATAAGAACGAATGTTCAACATTCATGCAATACATGGCAGAAGGAATGCCAAATTCATTACCAACAAGAGGAATATGGTGCGATATCTGTAAGAAATAGGGTCACGATCCATACCATTGCCCAATGATGCAGAAGTACTAGACAGTACCGAAGAGCTCGTAGTCAGTAGGCCACAATGAAAAATATTGCAGAACCATGGACTTGATGAGGGAAAGAACATTAGATGCATACAGGGTGCAAGAAGAAATGATGACTAGGAAATCTTCACCTCAGTTTAATCAAGTACCAACCCCATACAACACTGCACAACAAAAATATAACACTGCGCAACAACCTTACAACACTGTGCAACCGCAGTATAATACCACACAACCACACTATAATACTGCGTAGTATAACCAAACACCTCAGTATAATGCGCCACAAGGGGATTGAGCTGGCTACAAAGGTGGAGGAAGAGAAAGAGGAGGTTTTGGAAGAGGTAGAGGACCATTTTTATGTCACAACTGTTAACAACAAGGACACTATGCAAGAGAATGTCCACTTTCAGCAATGACCTATATATATTGTTGCACATTGGATCATGACACGAAAGAATGCCTTACAATATTACGGAAGATCCAAGAGAAGAGAAATCAAAACAATCAGAATGTTTAGTGTATTTCAGCAGAAGCGAGGGATGACGAAAGAAACATCAACATAGTTACATGGGAAGGAGATAAAACAGGAAATAACACAGTACGACAAGATCCAACACAACACCAATGGGTGAAGAGGAATTTGATGCACATAACGAGAAGAAAGCAATTTGATGCGGAGAACGAGAAGGAGATATTCAAGCAATCCACACAAGAATGCATGAAGCTAGACATTATGTTGACATCAACCACACAACATATTAAGGAAGTACCAAAGCACGAGATGCCTCCATCGTTGGATCACACCAAAGGAACACAACCCATGGGACAAGTAAGTACGATCAAAGGATTTTTGCAATCATGTGTACAACTACTAAATGATCCATCATATTTTAGAATATTACAAAATATGCTAGAAAGATGTAGCATAGAAGTAGAAGGAAAGATAGAGTAGAAAATAATCAATCATCTACATACAAGGAGGAGAACAAGTAGAGAATTCAGGATGAACACCAACATTGGATATTTCAACATGAGAGATAGTATAATGGATTTAGGATCCAAAGTCAATGTATTACCCAAGAAGACATGGCAATGTATGGGAGAGCCCACATTAGGATATTCATGGGTTCAACTGAAACTAACAAATCAACACAGAGTTCTAGCAATTGGAAGACTAAAATGAGTAACAGTAGACCTGGATGGAGTGTAGACTAAAGTCGACTTCGAAGTAATCGAGATAGTGGATGGAACAACACTTTATCTGAAATTACTGTGTTTGGATTGGGCATTTGATAACCAGGCCATAATCAACTTAAAGACAAGGTAGATGACCTTCGATTCGGAAGAATACATAGTCATCGCGCCATTGGACCCATCAGAAGGGGAAAGGTTTGTAGAGCCTACTTGCTTGGACCTGGAGGAAATTAACCAGTTGTACAGAACAATTGTGTGAGATGAAGATTACATAAACCCAACTGCAGATGGGGTACTCAATTGGCGAAGCATCACCTCATGTGCATCAGACTCATATACGAGCTTAGAAAATTGGCAATAGAGGTTACACGAGGTCTGCACAAGAAGATGCGCAAGAATATACTGCGCGGTAATATGGGTAGGTATGGAGATAAGGGAACCTCCCAACTTCCATGAGGTGAGCGACCTAGAAGCATTCTTAACATGATACAAAGATGAAGTGTTAGAAAATCATAGACTCTTAGCTCTAGTTATAGCACTGAAGGCAACACCTGCGAGATGGTGGGGTGCGCACAAAGAAACAATCAAGGACTGGTACCAATGTAAGCGATTACTGTGCATTAGGTTTGGCGTAGAACAAGAAAGCCACCAACGAAAAAAATATGATGGATAGAGGGCACCAGAAGAAAACTTGAAGAAGTGAAGAGCGCTATGGAAAATGACACCACCGGACGAATGGCCTCACCATTTCATTCACACATTAGAGGGCATCACAACAAACTGGTATACAGACCAAGAACTATGCAGAGGAACT
>JASDQU010107384.1:1317-17523 GCA_032191745.1 Picea mariana
AAATACTACATGAATTGAAGAAATGGCGTCCTTACCTAATAGGTAGGCACTTCAAGGTCAAAACAGATCATGATAGTCTTAAATACTTCTTGGAACAAAGACTATCTTCAGAAGAACAACAAAAATGGGTAACCAAGATATTGGGTTATGATTTTGAAATCCTCTATAAAAAGGGAAATCAAGATGTTGTGGCAGATGCACTCTCAAGAAAGGATGAAGATGTTGAAACCTTTCTCTGTGCTATCTCAATCATCCAACCCGATTGGATAATAGAAGCAAGGGATGAATACAAGAATGACGAAAAAGTGTGGACTCTCATTCAAAGGTTGCAGCAGGATTCGAGTGCATCAGATACATTTACATGGAAAAATGATTCACTATGGTACAAAGATCGCTTATATATATGTAAGAAATCCCAACTCAAACAAAAGGTACTATTGGAATTGCACACCTCTCCAGTAGGAGGGCACTCGGGATTTTTGAAAACCTACCATAGAGTCAAGAAGGATTTTTTTTGGGATGGCCTTAAAACTTATGTTCAAAGGTTTGTGGAAAAATGTTTGTTTTGCCAACAAAATAAGGTGGAAACAATTAAGACCCCAGGTCTTTTACAACTATTATCCATCCCAAGTCAGTGCCGGGAGGAGGTTTCCATGGATTTCATCACAGGGTTACCAAAGTCTGAAGGAAAGAGTGTAATCATGGTGATTGTTGATAGACTGACCAAGTACACACACTTTTGTGCACTCTCTCATCCCTTGAAAGTTAGTACAGTTGCCACCACGTTCATGGAGATAGTTCAAAAGCTACATGGCAGCCTAAAGATTATTGTAAGTGATAGAGATCCCATCTTCACTGGACATTTTTGTACATAATTATTTTCTTGTTTGGGTACTCAATTTGCTCATAGCTCTTCCTATCATCCTCAATCTGATGGAAAAACCGAGATAGTGAACAAATGTCTGGAAGGTTACCTTCGTTTATTTGTCTCTGATTAACAAACACAATGGTTCAAATGGTTACCCTTGGAAGAATGGTGGTATAACACTTCCTTTCATACTGCAACAAAAATGACACCATTTATGGCACTTTATGGATACCACCCTCCTTCCATCACTTCTTCTCTAAAATAAAAATCTAAGGTTCAAGCAGTGGAAGATCACATTGAGAATCAACAACAAGCTCTCCAAATCTTAAAGGACAACCTGACCATGACATAGAATCACATGAAACAACAAGCAGATCAACATCGTAGTGAAAGAAGTTTTGAAGTAGGGGATTGGGTGGTTTTAAGACTACAACCATTCAAACAGATGTCCCTCAAGCAAGCCAAGAAGGATAATAAATTATCACCAAATTACTATGACCCTTATAAGGTGTTGCAAAAGATTGGTACTATGGCATACAAATTGGAGTTGCCTGCATCTTCACCAGTACACCCAATTTTCCATGTTTCATGCTTAAAGAAGGTTATAGGTGACAAGATCCCAGTGACAACTATATTGCCAAAACTTGATGAGGAAGGAAAAATCATATTGGAGCCTGAAGCCATCACTAACACAAGAATTAGCCAGCTGAGGAATAGATTCATTTCAGAGTGTCTCATTAAATGAAGGAAACTACCGACTGAAGATTCCACTTGGGAAGATGAGCCTTTAATACAGAAGCATCCAGAGTTACTCAATATTTGCGGACAAAACTTGTCTCAAGGGGAGGGGCATGTTAAGCCCTAATATTGGATCATTACCCCTTAATTGGGGCATATTATATTAGTAATGTTATTTTATTTATGTCGGCTTTAGGCCATTAGTTGCAATTATACCTCCTAGTTGTCTCCTATATATACCAAGGAGACATTTTCATTTTGAATCATCTTGTACTTGAACATTTAAGTGGGGTAAAAGGAGGTTTCCCCCTCGAAGAGGCTTATTATCTGAAATTATCTCTTTTTCAAGGCATTGAGTACTTTTTCTGAGGTTTTTCTATGCTATATTGATATTTGGTTCTTAACAATGCAAGTGGCTCACCCAGGGCCAAATTCAACAAAAATTTCCTCATATAATGGGGGAACTCAACACAATGGAGAAAATTTCTTCGTAAGGGGGGAGTATTGATTCATATGGATTTTGGTGTCTTCCCACCTGTTCCAACTAGCTCATTTTGGCATTTTTCCAGTTCGACAGTTTTTCCTAGTTTTCGGGTCCCTGACTTCTGGGGCTGTTTTGAGGCCCAAACAACGTTTTTATGGCTCACGACAATCAATATGTGTATAAAGTGCCATAAAAAAAATGTGTATTCCTCGGATAGACCTTTCCAACAGGCTATCATTCTCTTAAAACAAAGATCATATACAAAAGTTATGATAACGGGAAGTTGATGTACTAACTTACCCAAACGGGGCCCACATGACTTTTGATGCTTCATCTCCTAGGGTTAGGTTTTTGGATGTATAAGGTTTCTTACATTATTGTTTATTGTAAAAAGGCCTTGAGATCCTCATTGTAATCATCTTCTGGCGAATGAGCATAGTGGTCACATCTCTTCTCAGAGATAAGCTACCACCATTCTAGCAAGCTTGTTTTCCACTGCATTTTACAGTTCAACTTATTTTCTTATTGAATAGAAAATAGTTTTATTTTATATCTTTTATTCTATGTTAAACATCTTTTGATAATAATCTATATTCATTTCATTCTTCTCATAAAATATGGATCATAAGGTCTCTTCCAATGAGATTTGATCCTAAGATTTCATCCCTAGAAGAGAGAGAAGATATTGCTATGTTGACTATGGATGAGTTGCATGGAATACTTACAACTTATGAAATGAGAAAAGAAAAATATAATCCCTGTAGGAAGGAATAAAATTTCAAAACATCAAAGAAGACAAGAAGTAATAAGAAGAATTCAAAATCAAACTAAAACTGTAACAATGATTTAGATGAAGATAAAGAAATAGCCAACTTCGTGAAGAGGTTGAAGAAAGGAACTGACAAGTACAAAGGTAAGATTCCCTTAATGTGCTTTAATTGTGGTAAAATTGGTCAATTTTATTCTAAATGTCCTTATGCTAAGAATTTAGATAGCGATGAAGAAGAATTTCCCAAGAAATAAAATAAATATTAAAAGGGAAACAAGAAAGAAAATAAAAGAAAAGTACTCAAGAAAATCCTCTACTAAAAAAAAGATGGTTCTTCAACTGATGCGGATAGTGATAGTGATAGTGAATCAGAAAGAGTGCTCTTCATGGCAATGGAAACTCAGAAAAGAACTCTTGAAAATGGTGAAGAAGATTACGAAGAAGGCGAAGTGGGTCTTGAGGCAGAACTAATTAGTGCTTTAAGTGAACTAAAAATGGAAATAAATAAAAACAAGTTCCTCAAGGAAGAATTGATCAAGCTACAGGAGAGTTCTCAAAATCCCAACAAAATTTTTGAAGAAGTTGCTCGCTTAAAAATCAAGTTAAAGGAAGCAAAAAAGAGAGAAGAAATTATGACAAGCCATCTTAAGGAAATATTTGAGGACTTAAACAAGCTTGAAGCATAATTTAGTGAACAAGAAAGAAGACATGAAGAAAAAATCATCTCCTTGAAAATCCAACTTGAAGAAGCAAAGAGAACAGAAGAAGTAATGAAGATCCATATTATGAAGAAATAAGAAGATTGTGAGAATATTGAAGAAGATGTTGTCTCATTGAGGGTTGAAGTTGACAACATCAACAAGAAATTGAAGAGCTCTCAAGTACTAGGAGATATTCTCAACTATAAAAGGTCACCATTTAATAAAGTAGGTCTTGTATACATTGGTGAGGCCTCATGTAAAGAATATGAAAATTCCAATCCCAACAAGAGCGTTGAATAAAGAGAAAGCTCCACATCACCAATAAAGAAAGTTGAAGATAATTGTTCCAAGTTACCAAAAAGGAAGAATGAAGAAAAAGCTAAAAATTATGGAGATATTCTTAAAGGAAGGGATTATGGTAAGCAATAGTAAGAGATGAATGAATGCAAAAGAAGTGTATCTCCAAGAAAACCTTCTACCTCCAGGGATCAAATAACTTGCAATCATTGTGAAGGAAAAAACATAAGAGAATATCATGATCAATGAAGGCATGAATTCAAAAGGACTACATCACAAAGAGGATCACTTGCTTCCATGTATCAAGGTTTCTTTTCTAGTTATTGTTTTACTTGTAATAACTTTGGACATAAATTTGTATATTGCAGAGTGTATGGAAGAAATGTTCAAGCAAGAGATGTATATGTTCCCCCCTACAATATTGAATGTTACAAATTACACAACTATGGACACATATATCATGATTGTAGAAGCATGATGGGGTCTTCCTTGAAGGAAAACATTGATATTGGGTACAAGAAGGTTTGGAGAAGAAAATAAAAATAAGAAGAGCAGGTGAATAAATAACTCCCAGATATCATATTCATGAAATTTGCAAAGTTGTGAAATCATGACGAATCTACATGTGAAGAGGAATATGTCAAGATTCAAAAGGATGATCTTGCAGTAGAGCAGGTTTATATATTGTTCTAAGCAATTTGGCTTGGAGACTCAAAGCAATGTGAATATTAAAGAGGGGTTGTCTAAGAAGAATCTATTACATATTGGAGAACTATATTTCAAGTAGTCTGAAGTGTTTGTAGATTTTGGGAAGGAAGATTCAGAATGGTTTGATGATAGAGGTACAAAATGTCTTTTGACAAATTGGTTTATTAAGGATCAGTTTTCAAAACACATCCCTATGCAGGTATGAAGAGGTCAGCTGGAAGTTACAAGGAATATCATTGGCATACTTTTGAGGCAAAGATTCATGATTGTATAGAGGATTCCAATAATGTGTTCAAGAAGGGATATATTCATTACAGATCTGATAATGTGTACTTGTTGTAGACTTGTAGAGTTTGATTTGAATATAGAGAAGACTAGTGGACATATTTGATTCACCTTGAGAAGAAAAAATATGCATTGATCTGTTGCAGTAGATTCAAGGAAGCTCTCATAATAGTGAAGTGGCAGATTAATCATCATTGTGTGCAGTTGAGTAGTAGAGTCGTGGAAAATTTTGTGACACTTGGACATAAATGAATTCATGAGATATTTGACAAGTATAGAAGACAATACTTGACATGAACCAGAGAAGATATATGGCTCTTTGGAATTTTCATCAAGAGGATTGTTCAGTAAAGCATATTGGCATGTGGAACCATCTAGTTACAGGAAGGAAAGTCGTGATGGGCACAACAAGACAAGAGGAGAGAAATCATCAGGAGGCGTTATAATATCAAGGGAAGATTGTTGAATAATTATGCCATTGATGTCATCTCAATGAAGACATGACACACCATGAATACTTGAATTCAATTCATGAAGGAACCTTAACATGAACTCGTGTAATATACATCGGTGAATTATAGTAACAAGAATTAGCAGTGGAAAAGAAGCATTGGAAGAGAGGAAATGAAGCATATACATGAAACCCCACATTGATATACACAACATCTTGCAAAGAAGAAAGGGGGAGATATATTTTCAAAATAATGTATATTGTCAGTGGGAGTTACCCATTTCAATTGATGTCAAAAGGGGAGAGAAATAACAAAAGAAGGAGATAAAGTTTACAAGCATGAAGAAATGGGGAGCAAGCATGAAGACAAGGGGAGAAATGGTCACAGGAGGAGTATGAGTGTTTTCATCAATGTCAAAAGGGGATGTTGTTGGATAATTTGTTGCCATTGATGTCAACCCTAAAATAAGCCCTGAAGAAAGCCTCTATAAGTGATGGGTGTATTTGAAGAAGTCTCCAAATAATTCCCCTTACAACATAGCTTTAATCATGTCCCTCATGGGAATATGCTTTGAATAAGTCTATAATAATCCATGGAAATATGGTATGGGTGTATTTGAAGAAGTCTCCAAAGTGGTCCCCTTATGGCATAACTCTAAGCATGGACCTCAGGAGAATCCACTTTGAAGAAATCTACAAGAAGCCCTGAAAATATGGTTAATTATGGTTAAGTGGTAAAGGAGCCTCAAAGGTGTGGTCGTGAAGCTTGAATTTTATTGAAGAAAAAAAGTATGAAGGAAATTGAAAATGCATGCAAAACATCCATTGATTGATATTCCTCTTCAATTCGTCTCCAACGGTAGGTGACACATCACATGGTTCTTCATGGTTGAAGAGTTATTCCATCTTAAATATGAATCTATAAAATATGTTCAAGAATCCCTAGACATAAGGTTAATAATTTATAAGAAATCCCCAAATCTAAGGTCAAAAAGTTATAAGTTGGCCCTATAGTCAAGTAAAGGAGAAAAATTTGTTGCAAACAAGAAGTTACAAGTTGGCTCAAGGTCAAGTAAAGAAGGTGCTTAGAAGGGTATAAATACACATTAAGAATCTCTCATTTTCATTCTTCAATATTGTGATCTCTTATCACAACCTTGGTAGAAGATTTCACAGGGAAGATGAAGTGAAGAAGGGAGAAATTCCAAGGGAAGATGAAGTCTTGTGATGATGTGTTCTAAGGTATGCTATTTAAATGTCATATTACCATTTTTGTTATAACATTGTTTCTAGAATGATTCATATAGTGAAACTTGGAGGATGTTGAGAAGACATATCATGGTACATGTGGTACGAATTTTATCTTATGTTTCATTTGAATTTTGGAGATATGCTATGTGGAAGATAGGGTTTTTAACTAGTACTGTAACTAGTCTCAAACAAGTGTTTTGGGTAAAACAATAATAAATTGTTCATAGAGGATCCAAATTATTTGAGACAATTTAAATTGGAAAGAATACAAGTCATAGTATTTTTTGGGTGCGTTTCAGAATCAGATATCAAATATTGAGCACACGACATGTTTTACAAGTTCACTCTCCAGAATATGCTAGGATTTAAGAAGTTATGCCATTTTCACTATAACTATTTTTTAGGGACGATTAAAGGGGAAACACTCGGAGAAATTTCAAATAAGATGTCAATGAATATTGAGTACAAATTTCATACCTTGATTCATTAGAGGTATGGAGTTATACATGTTGGAAGTTAGGGTTTGTGACTAATCCAAAAACTAGTCCCAAATAGGTGTTCGAGATAAATTTAAGAAGTGATGCTGAGGTTTATATGTGGACATATGTGTAAATATGATATTTATGTGGAACTGTTTTCTAAGTGGAAGCAGGTTGATGATGTTGATGTATCGGTTGTGGTGGATCTAGTTTTTGATGATGATGATGCATTAATTATGGTGTATCCAATTTTGATTATGATGATGTGTCAGTTATAGTGGAGCAAGTTTTGATGATGGTGATATATAAATATTAGTGACAATAACAATGAAAGTTTGAATCATTTATCTATATTTAAGGGCGGTTGGGTAGTGCAAAGCAGGAGGTTAAATATCCTTTAGTTCGGTTCCTAAGAAACAAGGGTGGTTGGTTGGTGAACGAGAAATATTGGTGTCTTCAGATAGAAATTTGGTTCTTGAAGGGGAGTTGTAACTTCCTTTGAGTTGGTTTTCATAAAACTAGGGGGTTGGAGCCTCTTTCTAGTTGGAGTTGGAGAATATAGGTACTTGGAGCTTCCTTCAAGTTGCATCCTGTAAAATAGGGGGTTGGAGCCTCCTTCCAGTTGGAGCTAGAGAATATATGGAGTTGTAGCTTCCTTCAGGTTGGATCCTATAAATACGGGATTGGATTCTCCTTCCATTTAGTGCTGGAGAATTCATGGAGTTGTAGCTTCTTTCAGGTCAGAGCCTATAAACAACGATTTTGTGCCTCCTGTTGTAGGAAAATCTCCCTACGGACAGGTAGATCACCTCTAAGGCTTGACCTTAACCCTAGACAGCAAAATGCTTAACGTGGACATTGAATTCCTTTCAAATCTATCTAAACTAATGCATGATAAGGAGGGATAACAGAAGTACCTTTTAATCGACGTTTGTCCTTGCACGCTCCGAGTTGTGCTCCAATCCTTTGCTCCTCGCTGAGTCCTGCGGAAAAAACAAGATACGACCACATCATACTCTATTGACATTAGCTTGAAAACAGATCTATCAATAAATGACAAGTTCATGTAGCATCAGACACAAACTAGAAAGAAACAGGACAAGCGTGTCATATTAATGAGAATAATGAAAACATTACTTACAATCGTAGATGCGAATGCGACAGCTTCGTCAAGTGCCCTTCGTCTAACCCTTGCCTGAAAGATCCACAACCTGGATAACAGCAGCTTCACTGATCACTCTCTTTTGGCTGACTGTAAGTTTCCTCCAAGATCATAAGTTTCCTATCTTTAATTCTTCCCCTCTTTCCACCATCATAGAGCTTGCTTATATAGGTTGGGAGGAGCTGAACCTCTTGAGTTATGTTTAAAACCAGTTGGGAACCTCCTCCTTACATCAGGGATCTTTTGATGAAACCAATAATTCGAGCACAACTGCCTCCTAATCTCGAATGATCCTCCCCTTATCCTCCTCAACGGGCTAACAACTGACCTAGAATAGGGAGCACTCCCTTAGAAGGGGCATCAGAGCGCTGGTACGCTCCCTGAGAAGGTCAAGGGGAGTTCCAGTGCTTCAGAATTGGGCAGCGCTCCTACAGAAGGGTGAAGAAGCGTTATAATTCCCCTGAAGCATTATAGGGGAGCGCCAGTGCTCCTCAGGCTGTTTTAGGGGAACGTTCCCCCTCCAAACTCTTGATTGAGAAGCCCTCTCAGGTGTTAAGAGATGTTTGTCTCCAGTGAACCAATTCTCTTCCTTCAAACCAAGTACATGAGATGTTTCAAGTGCCTCCTTAGTGTCGTCATCGTGGCAGTACGATTCAACAACATTTACGACACTTTGTAACCAACTTGCGACACTTACAACAAGTTGTAAGGAAGTTGCGACACTTACGACGATTGATAAGGACAATGCGACACTTATCCAACTGAGTGATTTTGATGTGTAACAGAATGCCCCCCAAAGTATGAAGTCAGAAGATGCGAACTGATGACTGAAGTACTTTGTAGATGTTCAAGCAAGGGTATAGACTCGGAGAACCTGACAGAAGCTGCACACAAACATCCACCAAATATCATGACATATTTCAAAACCCAAGGCAGGCATACCTATGCTTGGGAGATCGAGACTTGTAAGGTATGGCCGCCATAAAATACACTACGGATCCATAATTGTATTGACAACAAGGGTATAGCCACCAGAGATACAATGTGGACCCATAATTTAGTGATTCAAACTGATCGTAGCCACGAAGAATACATAGTGGATCTACGATATGATAAGACATAGCCATGACCAATACAAAGTGGATCTATGTAACGATGAATGTGTTCTTTGTCCAGAACTCCTTCGCAACCTGGATGAAACATATATCAAAATGAATTACTCAACCTAGGGTCTTCTTACCAATCCCAATATGGTACAAATCTGACCATGTGAATAGATGTCTTGACGTCGAACATGGCAGAAACCACTTGATTACGGTCAATGATGTAAACCGTTAACAAGTGCGAGGGAGATCATCATTAATGTCAATGATTCCCAAGGTACCTTAGTAAATTCCATCAAATGTGAATAGATGAGCTGAAGTCGAACATTCATGGAATCATTCGATCAGAGGTCAATGATGTAAACCCACTGTCGAATGTGAGGAGGCCCGCCATTGAGGCATGCAGGTCCCAAAGTACTAGCTAGTTTCTAAGTCTAATTCCTGGATAATGTGTTGGAGTTGATAGGAGTAGACTCGTCGAGGGAGGGCCTTGATGTATCCCCCATCAACGACATGAAACGGACATGGAGATGTAATTGGCAGATCAAATGGACATGGACTGACACGGGTTTGGAGACAAGATATTTGGGATGGTTGACTCTCAAGGTGGATACTTCCCTTGAACACTAAGGCACAACAACAAAACATGACATGGACCAAAATTGCGTGATGGATACTGCGACTTGCGTTGGGTGACCCAAAGGAGTGAGAGGAAACTCAAAGATTGGCTCAGTGCAGAGGTTCAGTGGATTATGATATGTGCAGATGACAAAGTGTCGTGTTCAAGGGCGACTCTAAGAAGTGCTGGATGATGTTCTCAAGAGACTGCTTGGCTTGCCCCTTTCAATTTTTCTCCCATCTAGATAGATGAGTACCTCTTTTTTAATTTTAATGAGCTCGAGGAGGATAACACATGCTCTATATAACTCACCTTCAGTAAGTTCCTCTTCCTTTGTTTAATGAACCGAAAGAAGTAAGGGTTCAGTCCCATATGGGTCTGTCGATGTGTACTTTAACGAGTTCAAAGACAGAAAACTCGAAGGTTTTTCGGGATTATAGAGTTTGGAAAAACACTTAAAAGAGAACTCTCCCAGTTCCTTTTTTGTACAGTAGTCCAATGAGACCGAAAAAGGGTTAAATTATCGCTCGAAAGATGCCCTTTCTGACCTTTTAATGAGTGTGAAAGGAAGCAAGATCACTTGACAATCCTTTCATATTTAGAGAGTCTGAAAAGGGTTTAAAGGAGACTCCAGGGGGGTTCCTTTTTCGTGTGATCGTATCCGTACGGGTCTGAAAAAGAGATAAAAGTTTACCCGGTTACGTTCTCATATTATTGAGCTCAAGAATGAACTAATACTATGCTCATAAATATGACTAGGTGAAAGATTCATTAGAACTGCCAATAAACCTGCGCTGCCAGAAACTATAAACCAGAGATTAGTGAAGCCATTTACACCATTAGAGAAACCCAAAATGACCATGCTTTATAAAAATGAAATCCCATAAATAACAATTGATTTGGAAATTTATTTACCATTTCATTTGCAAGGATTTGTGGAGTGTTGGAGAATCTCAATCGGAGCAAATCTTGTTTTTCTCGCTGCCGAAGCTACGATTGACCATTTTTCACACCGTTTGAACCAGGTAGGTGTTCATTCTTTGTTCTCTCAATTGCATGGTTTCAAGTTGATTTTCATAGCATTATTAAATTAAAACACAAAGCCATAGGTCACCCTTTTTGAACCAAATCGGCCTCCTTTTAAAAGTTAATGAAATGGAGGGAATCTTTCACAAAAATGCATGGGAGAAAGGTTGTTAGGATGTCTACACCTTTGAAATTGATTAGACCGACCATTTTCCGGATAAAAACCACATCGTGGTTGTTACGTGGTTTCTGTGAGGATGGAAACCTTGTCCATCGAAATTTTCTGTTGTAGGAAAATCTCCCTGCGGACAGGTAGATCACCTCTAAGGCTTGACCTTAACCCTAGACAGAAAAATGCTTAACGTGGACACTGACTTCATTTCAAATCTATCTAAACTAATGCATGAGAAGGAGGAATAACAGAAGTACCTTTTAATCGACGCTTGTCCCTGCATGCTCCGAGTTGCGCTCCAATCCTTTGCTCCTCGCTGAGTCCTGTGGACAAAACAAGATACGACCACTTCCTACTCTATTGACATTAGCTTGAAAACAGATCTATCAATAAATGACAAGTTCATGTAGCATCAGACACAAACTAGAAAGAAACAAGCCAAGCGTGTCATATTAATGAGAATAACGACAACAGTACTTACAATCGTAGATGCGAATGCGACAACTTCGTCAAGTCCCCTTCGTCTAACCCTTGCCTGAAAGATCCACAACCTGGATAACAGCAGCTTCACTGATCACTCTCTTTTGGCTGACTCTAAGTTTCCTCCAAGATCATAAGTTTCCTATCTTTAATTCTTCCCCCCCTTTCCACCATCATAGAGCTTGCTTATATAGGTTGGGAGGAGCTTAACCTCTTGAGTTATGTTTAGAACCAGTTGGGAACCTCCTCCTTAGATCAGGGATATTTTGATGAAACCAAGAATTCGAGCACAACTGCCTCCTAATCTCAAATGATCCTCCCCTTATCCTCCTCAACGGGCTAACAACTGACCCAGAATAGGGAGCGCTCCCTTAGAAGGGGCATCAGAGCGCTGGAACGCTCCCTGAGAAGGTCAAGGGGAGCGCCAGCACTTCAGAATTGGGCAGCTCTCCTACAGAAGGGTGAAGAAGCGTTATAATGCCCCTGAAGCATTATAGGGGAGCGCCAGCGCTCCTCAGGCTGTTTTAGGGGAGCGTTCCCCCTCCAAACTCTTGATTGAGAATCCCTCTCAGGTGTTAAGAGATGTTTGTCTCCAGTGAACCAATTCTCTTCCTTCAAACCAAGTAAATGAGATGTTTCAAGTGCCTCCTTAGTGTCGTCATCGTGGCAGTACGATTCAACAACATTTACGACACTTTGTAACCAACTTGCGACACTTACGACAAGTTGTAAGGAAGTTGCGACACTTACGACGATTGATAGGGACAATGCGACACTTATCCAGCTGAGTGATTTTGATGTGTAACAGAATGCCCCCCAAAGTATGAAGTCAGAAGATGCGAACTGATGACTGAAGTACTTTGTAGATGTTCAAGCAAGGGTATAGACTCGGAGAACCTGATGGAAGCTGCACACAAACATCCACCAAATATCATGACATATTTCAAAACCCAAGGCAGGCATACCTATGCTTGGGTGATCAAGACTTTGCAAGATATGGCCGCCATAAAATACACTGCGGATCCATAATTGTATTGATAAAAAGGTATAGCCACTGAAGATACAATGTGGATCTATACTTTAGTGACTCAAACTAATTGTAGTCACGAAGAATATACAGTGGATCTACGAGATGACAAGACATAGCCACAACCAATACAAAGTGGATCTATGTAACAGTGTATCTGTTCTTTGTCTAATGGAAATTCCTTCGCAGCATGAGCAAAGCATATATCAAAGTGATGTCTCAACCCATGGTCTTCTTACCAATCCCAATATGGTACAAATCTGACCATGTGAATAGATGTCTTGACGTCGAACATGGCAGAAACCACTTGATTACTGGTCAATGATGTAAACCATTAACAAGTGCGAGGAAGATCACCATTAATGTCAATGATTCCCAAGGTACCTTAGTACATTCCATCGAATGTGAATAGATGAGCTGAAGTCAAACATTCATGGAATCATTCAATCAGAGGTCAATGATGTAAACCCACTGTCAAATGTGAGGAGGCCTGCCATTGAGGCATGCAGGTCCCAAAGTACTAGCTAGTTTCTAAGTCTAATTCCTGGATAATGTGTTGGAGTCGACAGGAATAGACTCATCGAGGGAGGGCCTTGATGTATCCCCCATCAACGACATGAAATGAACATGGAGATGTAATTGGTAGATCAAATGGACATGGACTGACACGAGTTTCAAGACAAGATATTTGGGATGGTTGACTCTCGAGGTGGATACTTCCCTTGAACACTGAGGCACAACAGCAAAACATGACATGGACCAAAATTGCGCAATGGATACTGCGACTTGCGTCGGGTGACCCAAAGGAGTGAGAGGAAACTCAAAGATTGGCTCAGTGCAGAGGTTCAACGGATTATGATATGTGCAGATGACAAAGTGCCGTGTTCAAGGGCGACTCTAAGAAGTGCTGGATGATGTTCTCAAGAGACTGCTTGGCTTACTCCTTTCAATTTTTCCCCCATCCAGATAGATGAGTACCTCTTTTTTAATTTTAATGAGCTCGAGGAGGATAACACATGCTCGATATAACTCACCTTCGGTAAGTTACTCTTCCTTTGTTTAATGAACTGGAAGAAGTAAGGGTTCAGTCCCATATGGGTCTGTCGATGTGTACTTTAACGAGTCCAAAGACAGAAAACTCGAAGGTTTTTCAGGATTATAGAGTTTGGAAAAACACTTAAAAGAGAACTCTCTCAGTTCCTTTTTTGTACAGAAGTCCAATGCGACCGAAAAAGGGTTAAACTATCGCTCGAAAGACACCCTTTCTGACCTTTTAACGAGTGTGAAAGGAAGCAAGATCACTCGACAATCTTTTCATATTTAGAGAGTCCGAAAAGGGTTTAAAGGAGACTCCAGGGGGTTTCCTTTTTCGTGTGATCGTATCCGTATGGGTCTGAAAAAGAGATAAAAGTTTACCCGGTTACGTTCTCATATTGTTGAGCTCGAGAATGAACTAAGACTATGCTCATAAATACGACAAGGTGAAAGATTCATTAGAACTGCCAATAAACCTGCGATGCCAGAAACTATAAACCAGAGATTAGTGAAGCCATTTACACCATTAGAGAAACCCAAAATGACCATGCTTTATAAAAATTAAATCCAATAAATAACAATTGATTTGGAAATTTATTTACCATTTCATTTGCAAGGATTTGTGGAGTGTTGGAGAATCTCAATCGGAGCAAATCTTGTTTTTCTCGCAGCCGGAGCTACGATTGACCATTTTTCACACTGTTTGAACCAGGTAGGTGTTCATTCTTTTCTCTCTCAATTGCATGGTTTCAAGTTGATTTTCATAGCATTATTAAATTAAAACACAAAGCCCTAGGTCACCCTTTTTTGAACCAAATCGGCCTCCTTTTAAAAGTTAATGAAATGGGGGGAATCTTTCACAAAAATGCATGGGAGAAAGGTTGTTAGGATGTCTATACCTTTGCAATTG
This sequence comes from Picea mariana, assembly GCA_032191745.1. Classification (NCBI taxonomy): domain Eukaryota; kingdom Viridiplantae; phylum Streptophyta; class Pinopsida; order Pinales; family Pinaceae; genus Picea; species Picea mariana. The sequence goes on from JASDQU010107384.1 coordinate 15,883, forward strand.
ATTGGACCGACCATTTTATCAAAAGAAACCCACGAAAATTTCTCTCATGAGCCCACGCACCCCCTCAAATCGTTTTACATTTTTACCACGTTTTAATCATTGTTTGGTAAATATTGAAGGGTGTGGTGGTCAAAAAGGATGATTGGTTGCTTTTATATGTCATGGGAATTTGATTTTATGTTTTAAAATGCTTTTTGAAAATCGCCGAAATCACAAAAACGTGAGGAATGATGAAATTCTTGATTTTTTGTTTTGTAGGTGTATTTGGCAATCATGATTGAATGGAAAGAGCGGGAACACGAGATGGATGATTTAGCCGCTCTACGGAGTCCCCGTACGCGGGCCGCTTTGAGGGCCTGTGGCTTGCTCAAGTTTTTCAAACTGCAAAAAATGAAAAGAGAGGTTCTACTGCTTGAGCACATGATTGGCCTTTGGGATGTTACGGAACAGGGATTCCGCATTGGTACACAACTCCTAACCATCGAGTTGGAATACGTGTACTTTCTGACCGGCCTCTCGAAAAGAGGGGTCCCCATAGCTTTTACAGGGTAGAGGACATTACCTGAGCAGGTGGACGTATATCTGGCATGTCATTGTGTTCTGGGAGCAAATTTGGTAGGGGGCAAGATCCCTATCAAGGATATACGAGATCTACCTCTTCGATCGATATTATTTACTATCACTAGCATGACTAGTAGTACTAGTGCTCATTTGGCATCAAGATCACAGGTGGCCTATGTTGTTCAGTGTTTAGAGCCAACACTGCTCAATTGGAGTGCAACGTTCCTTCAGAATATGAAGGAACAAATTTCTCGGTGCAGGAACGGCCAAAAACAGTTCGGCTATGGCTCGTTCTTAGTCTCATTTTTCTTGGAGCACATCCCTCAGATGCAACCTCAGATTGCGGTGGCAGTACGACCAGTGGATGAGCCTCGGATGGAGAGGTGGACTAGCCTATCTCCGAGGTTAGTTTCGGAGTCATAGTTTCGCTTTACTGGTGATTTCTTTGCCTAGTTGAGGCGACAATACCTTTGGATTGAGGACTTCCCATATGCCGATGTAGACTTCCGCGGGAGTATGGACTTGATTTTACCCGAGGGGGAATATTGGGACGAGTCAGGTAAGAGACTAAGCCGTACCTTGTCTAGTTTCATTTTTTAAGTTTTTGATGTATATGTATTTTTTTGGGTATGTAAGAGAGTGTTAACAGATGTTTTGTCTTCAATGTGCAGACAAGGGAGCAGTGCGCCCAGTGGATATACCAGTGCCAGGACGTTGTGGAGTTGCCCCAGTTGTAGCAGACCCAGCAGTACCGGTGGTGGGCCTCCGGGAGGTTGAGAGGAACCTCCAAGGCCTTACGATGGGTATCCCTCCTTTGCGGAGGGGGGACGTGCCTTTGCGTCTACAGCGGCACACTGTAGGGGTGCCAGAGAATATCAATTCTCTGTTGAGGCGTGTAGTACGTGCAATAGTATGCTACTCATAGCACAACGTAGTGCGGGGAGATTAGAGTTTCCCCGAGATCATGTTTTTTGTATGCCTTGCCTGGAGATGTTGTATGGGTGGATGGACCCAATATTTTGTTCTCTTACAGACTTTTTGATGTAATGCAAACATTTCAGTCACGCCATATATATATAT
>JASDQU010107384.1:22753-46462 GCA_032191745.1 Picea mariana
GTGGTTGTTTTCTGGCAGCAGGGGTTTGCGGTTGGGTCTTGGGTTGTTTGTTGTTATTGTTCTTCTTTGTTTTTTTTCTCGCTTTCTTCTTGCCCCCAAGTTGTTGTGAAGGGGTTGATTGGACCACATTCACATCAGAGACTTGAGTTTGGGTGGGGGTAGAAGAGGGTGCAGTCGAACTGGGGGCGGACGTGGAAGCGAGCCGCTGGGTTGTTCCAGTAGACTGAGTAGTAGATTGAGTTTTGACAGAGCCAATAACTCAATCCGCATGCGAAGCAGTCGATGGTTTGGATGGATCGTTAGTGGCATGGGTGGCATTTGGTATCAACTCGTACAGAGTACCAGATTGTGAATAGAATAAGTCTAGGTACTGAGCTCGGGTGATGGCTTCTTCCTCGGTGACCACGCCGCCCATGGCAACATCACGAGTGATCTGGGGTAGTAATGATTTCGTGAACCATTCCGCTAATAATTGGTCAAGGATGACCGCTTTGATTAGCCTTCGTCGTCTTCTCCATTCATGGATATGATCGTAGATGTGTATGGAAGTTGTCTGACGAAGAGAGGTTAATAGTTCAGTACCCGTCTCATGTCGGATGGGAAGTTGGAAATATGTGAGGAAGGACATAGAGAGGGAGTTGAAATCATAGAAAGATGTGCGTGGTAATTCAATATACCATTTTGCTGCGGAACCCGTAAGTGTTCGTTGGAAAAGACGCAAATGAATAGAATCGTCCATGAGGGAGTTGGATGAGCACCACAAATGGAAGGTCATCACGTGGTTGTTCGGGTCTTCTCTGGATTTTTCGTTGAATTTTGGGATATCAGAAGGGAGTTTTGCCAGGATAGCTGGCCAAACCGAAGAATGATGAATGGGATCATTCGTTAACCGAGACAAGTCTGGAAGGTCCAGGGTGGCTAGAAAAGGTAGTTGTCGGTTAACCTGTGGGTAATGCTGGTGCGGCAGAGGAACACTAGTAGGGCCCAATACTGGGTTATGTGGATAATTATAACTTGTGGGCCCTCTCATGTGAGGTTGGTTTTGACCAAGGTACATAGGATTTGAAGTGTTTTGAGAAGCCTGTGTGAGCGGAGGATAACCGGATGGGTTTTGAGGGTTATGGGTTGGGTTGGGTATTTGTCCATAAGGAGGTTGTTGCAGAGTTTGTGAATTTTATCCTGCCGGGAAGTGTGAGTTTCCTGAGAAAGGAACGTTCCATGGGTTAGATGCGGCAGACACAGTTTGTCCCGTGGAGGCATGCAGATTTCCTTGAAAAGGGATGCTCCACGGATTGGGTGCAATGGACACATTTTGTCCTTGTGGTTGATGGTGGACTCCAACTTGAAGTTGCCCCCCAGCATGAGGGTGCCCCCCGAATGGGATTTTTCCTCCGGTGGGAGGATTCCCCCCAGCTTGAGGTAGAGTTCCCGGGATTTGAGGGCCAGACGTGAAAGATTGACCGGTGTTGCCGATTGGGTTAGAACCACCAAGGACAGTCCCTCCGGGTTGTTGGATAGGTATGGAACTTCCCGGTATGATTTGAGTAGTGGTTTGGGAGGTGGTAGTGGCAGATGCGTTTAGTTCCCTAAATCCAAAAGGGAGATTTGGTCTTGGTGTTATAGGTGTGCCAATCGGAGCTTGATTAACTACCGCATTACCGGCAGGGATGGTCGGAATGTGCGGGGCCATTGTCGAATGGGCTATCTGGAGGGGAATAGTAGGTCTCGGGCCAACGAATGGTACGTTTTGGCCAACGGGTGGTGTGCTTGGAGCAACGGTTGGTGTGGCTGTAAAAGTAGTAGTACCGGTGAAGTGATTTGTGGGTACAGTGTAGGAGAAAGGTACGTCAGCACCTTCTCCCATTCCATAAAGATCTCGCACCAAGCATGGTGGACTCCGAACAATGTTCTCAGTCCAAAAAGGGTCATTGGGTAAAGGGTTCTGAGGAGACCCGGCCGGAGCGTTAGAAGGGTTTATGACAACAAATTCTCCAGCGAAATTTAGGTGGAGGATTTGTCGTTCATATCCCTCTGGAATGCGATAAGCTTCCGAGGATTCTGAGACAATTCTAAAATTCTCCAAAGGGATGGGAACTTCTTCCTGAGAAGTTGTAGTGTTTTGAACCTCGCTTTGTTGGCGAGATTGTTCCATAGAGTGATGGGGTAAAGGGGTGTCTCCTTCCATATTTTCTAGAGAAAGTCCTTGTAGCCTCCGCGAGCATCGTGGAGGGTCGATGTTGGTGGAAGAAAAGAGTCGACGAAAGAAATCTATGGCCAACTAGCAAAAAGAAACAGCACCCGCTAAAAAAATCTAAGAATCACAACCAAGCAAGCAGGACCTTCTTTTGATGACCGTACTAGTTGGTGATGAAATCCAACGTCACATGATCAATTCCAGAAGGGGTGGGGATAGGGTGGAACAGTTACAATGGCGACCTGCTTAACAGACTTATGCCTTGGTGCAAGCTTCCACGCAGTAATTGTGGATTTACCCTCCAAGGAGTCCGAGTGAGTTTGACCAATGTATGCTCTAGGTACAGTGAGACTTCCTGTCACCGTCACCTTGTGTAAGAACCTAAAGATTATGGCCACTAAGGTTACCAATTCGCAGTCAGCTCCTGGGCGGGAACAGTCGACAGTTCGATCCGAACGTATGGGCAGGGTATCAAGCCCGAAACCAACTAAGAAGCTTCCACGCAGTAATTGTGGATTTACCTCAAAGTGATCCCCATAATATGATCTGACCACCACAATCAGTTAAACCACGGAGGGTTAGTCCCCGTAGCTTACCCGAATGCAACCTCATGTGTAACCCCTGTGTGAGAGGGGGATCCCAGGCAGACTTATACGATAACTGGATTTACTCTCCCTAACTCAGGATGCTAATGTTTGTTTTGACGACTTTGGAGAGTTATGCTCACAGCCTAATCCAAAGTACTACACCTATTCTACTGTTGGTGGAGGATTCTAACAAAGAAAAAGTTCTAGATGAATTTTAATTAGCGTTGATTTTTATGGCTGTTCTTTATGCAAAGGGGTTTATGGAAGTGAAACAAATGGAATTATGACTCAGACCCAAAGAATGCATCGAACTTGATAAACAGTCATTTCCTTTCGATGAACATCTAGCTAAGGGAGAGAAAGAGTTCTTTCACTAACAAGAACCACTACGGAATGCCCTCAAACAATTCTTTTCTCAATCAAATCCTAATGTAATGCAAAAACTTTTAAATGCCTTCTAATATGTTCAATCAATCATAAAGATATCTTTATTTTTTTGCGTATGGATGATGATCAATACAACACGATGCTTATCTTTGCTAATTATCTTCTTGGTATGAATGAGAACCAAACTATCATAAGAAAAAATCACACAAACAATACACCCTTCGTAGCAATCAAAACGAAAAACGAAAGAAAGGAAACAATCAAAGAAAAATCAAACTTCACACCCAAAAACAAGAGTTGAAGAACAATGATTTTGATTGAAATCAAGATAAAGAGGTCTGTAGGCCTTTGATGATCTTCACCAGGGTTTCGCTCAACTGAAGAGAAGAGAAAAACAATGCATAGGTTCCAAGCTTCACTCAACAGAAAAAACTCGATGCAAAATGGTGAAGAAGCTTACAAGATCCAATCAACAAGATGTTTATTCTTCAAAAAGACGGATGTCAAGGCTAAAAGGGAAGAAAAATTGACTCACGAGATCACTCAGCAAAAGAGCCACAGAGGCAAACCCTGAAAAATACAACTGTGGAGGGTTTTTGGGCCAAAAGGAGGCTGACGCTCTGTTGCCAAGGGAAAAGAGCGTTATAGCGCTCTGTGTAAGGCTATTAGGAGCATTGGCGCTCTGTTAACACTATGACAGGGGCGCCAGGGTCTAAAAGTCCCAGAAATGTCAAAAAATTTCAAAAATTGAGATCTGAGCTTGACAAATATGCTGAATGTGACAAGGTAAGGAGCCAATCAGCTCGTGAAACTAATCAAAGAGGGGTGGACCAGGTCTGAAACAATCAAGGGACAGAACAAGGTCAATGAGGAGAAAAATCCAAACAAGAGGTTTCGATTCGAGGCTATCTCCCCAGTGGAGTCGCTAGTTTCTGTTGTAGGAAAATCTCCCTGCGGACAGGTAGATCACCTCTAAGGCTTGACCTTAACCCTAGACAGAAAAATGCTTAACGTGGACACTGACTTCCTTTCAAATCTATCTAAACTAATGCATGAGAAGGAGGGATAATAGAAGTACCTTTTAATCGACGTTTGTCCCTGCACGCTCCGAGTTGCGCTCCAATCCTTTGCTCCTCGCTGAGTCCTGCGGACAAAACAAGATATGACCACTTCCTACTCTATTGACATTAGCTTGAAAATAGATCTATCAATAAATGACAAGTTCATGTAGCATCAGACACAAACTAGAAAGAAACAGGCCAAGCGTGTCATATTAATGAGAATAACGACAACAGTACTTACAATCGTAGATGCGAATGTGACAGCTTTGTCAAGTCCCCTTCGTCTAACCCTTGCCTGAAAGATCCACAACCTGGATAAAAGCAGCTTCACTGATCACTCTCTTTTGGCTGACTGTAAGTTTCCTCCAAGATCATAAGTTTCCTATCTTTAATTCTTCCCCTCTTTCCACCATCATAGAGCTTGCTTATATAGGTTGGGAGGAGCTTAACCTCTTGAGTTATGTTTAGAACCAGTTGGGAACCTCCTCCTTAGATCAGGGATCTTTTGATGAAACCAAGAATTTGAGCACAACTGCCTCCTAATCTCGAATGATCCTCCCGTTATCCTCCTCAACGGGCTAACAACTGACCCAGAATAGGGAGCGCTCCCTTAGAAGGGGCATCAAAGCACTGGAACACTCCCTGAGAAGGTCAAGGGGAGTGTCAGTGCTTCAGAATTGGGCAGCGCTCCTACAGAAGGGTGAAGAAGTGTTATAACGCCCCTGAAGCATTATAGGGGAGCGCCAGCGCTCCTCAGGCTGTTTTAGGGGAACGTTCCCCCTCCAAACTCTTGATTGAGAAGCCCTCTCAGGTGTTAAGAGATGCTTGTCTCCAGTGAACCAATTCTCTTCCTTCAAACCAAGTACATGAGATGTTTCAAGTGCCTCCTTAGTGTCGTCATCATGGCAGTACGATTCAACAACATTTATGACACTTTGTAACCAACTTGCGACACTTACGACAAGTTGTAAGGAAGTTGCGACACTTACCACGATCGATAGGGACAATGCGACACTTATCCAGCTGAGTGATTTTGATGTGTAACACCTCCTTCTAGTTGGTGCTGGAGAATCTTGGAAGTTGGTGCTTCCCATGAATGTAATATTCAATATATATATTATAAGAATTCTTTGGTTTTTTCCCATTTGGGTTTCCACATAAAATTGTTTTTTATTGTGTATATGTGGTTATATGTTTATGATATGTTAAATTCAATCATAAATGAATGGAATTGGTGATAAGAATGTTTATTTGTTTTGATTAAAAATGATAAAAATTTACCAATACTGATTCACCCCCCTCTCAGTACTGGTGAATATTTCAACACCTATAGCATATATTTCAGTAGAGAGGTGGAGTAGACTTAGCTTGAATGTTGGTTTATTGAATGGAAGTTCCCTTGTAGGAAACAAATGACTATGGTTGTAATGATCACTAGTTCTACCTTGAAGAAGTGAGTTTGAGAGCTATTTGGTTGATCAATATCCTCGAGATTAGAGATAATTTTCCTTGAATCATAGTGCTTTTTTTCGAATGAAAAAAAAAGAGAAAGGTTGTGTGTAGCACTTCACATTTTGTAACTTCTATGGGCATGGATTTGTAGATCAACCGAGGTACTTATGCAAGTGAATGATAACCTTGTTGTATGGTTTGGGTTTTGTGTACTTGGTTAATGTTTGTATGATCATTCTTGATGAGCCTTAACATAAATCCCAAAACTTTTGTAGAACAATGACTTGAAGAGATTCGTCAATAGTTTCATGACTTGATTGTAATGTATCTTGGATGCAACAACTGAATATTCCAATTCTAAATATAACAAAAATATTATGATGTGCAAGCCCCAACGAGAACAAGATGAAGAAAACCAAACCAGGGAACTTCATGAGCAAACACAAACAAGGTCATATCAAGATAAAACCAATGAAACCATTGAATCAGTCCAACTTAAGATGTAGCATAAAATCATTTGAAGAGTGGAGTAACATAATGGACAATCAGATTAAGAAGGTTAAATGTGAGTCAAGAAAGATTTAAAAGACACCTTCGAACTTCAACAAGGAGAAAAACATATCAGTCAAGATACCCAATTCATTAAAGGAAGTGATCTGATCTAAAAATATCATGTTTCACTCTCATTATAGAAAATGGATGATGATAAAAAGACGGATTTCATCAATTTGAACTGACATTACCAAGGACCATATATCTATCTTGTCACCCAAACTGATTGGGAAAAGTATTTGTCCTTCAAAAATAGGCTAGGAACTTGGGGTGCCATAAGATAACATTAAAGTGTTTGTGTGTATGTGCTTCTTACCCCTAATTTTTTTTAAGATACTCAAAATAGTCAATAGATACATGCTAGAGATGAAGTATAGTGTTTCTTTTTCCATTAAATGAAAAGAATTGTAAGGACTATGAAAGGGATAATTTTACCAAGAGTCTCAAGCACACCATCTTCACAGAGAAACAAACATTTCAATGATTGCACTCAACATACACCATCATGAAAGAGTTAAGGTAGATAGATCTCAATAAAATTTTGAATTTCTTCTAAACAAATCTATGATCTACCTTTTATATCTTGAAATCAGCTTCCATCACAAAAGGTTCAAGTCTATAGAGAAGTATACTTGAAGAGAATGATTGTAACTAATTTTTAGCTCATTGATATTTAGTTAGAGAACCAAGAGAATGAACCCATGATACAAGAACATCGATTGGTTGATCCATAATCCTTTGCGAGAAACATAGCCATTGGAAGACTGATCAATAGGGTACAAACAATAGGACTATGGACAATTTATAAGATTCATTCAACTTGGTTTCCATCTTCCCTAAGCTGTAAAGTATTTCCAAACAAATATTCTTTCAACAACTTAGGATAGTGAGTTGTCCATCTGTCAGAATCAGAGTGAATTCCACTAAAACAAGAGAATCTTCCAATTGAACTTCTAAAAAAATTATACACATGGCCTCCTTATGATAACCAAAGTTAAGCCAAGATTTCAGTCAAAATAACAAAATGAAATAAATCAAATGAAAGGAAGAAATTTTACATGCAAAAACAAACTTATACTAAAACAATCCATCATGGGCTATGAACTAGACTAGTCCATATCTATGCTATACAAATGAAAACAAAAGCATACACCTAAACTATGATAACAGAAAGGAAGCAAAATAACTATGCTACTCCTATTCCTAACCTATCCTACACTGGATGAAAGAAGGATAGGCATATGCATAGTTTCAATGCATCCAATCAACTAAATCCCAACCTACAACCACATGTTCAAAAACATTTAGTTGCATACATTGGAGTAGTGAGAGATCAAAGATAGGAAGAATTGATTTAGGAAAATATCCACTTAGCGTGTTAAGTTTCACAATGTTATAATTCATGGGAAATGTAGACATGTAGAATTCGTCCAACCAAGACTCAATTCCATCATAAAATTTACAATGATTAGAATAGGGTTGTTGGAAGGGAATCAAACTTGAGTAACATACCTGATGAGACTCATAAATGAAATTTGCATGCAATGTACCTTGTGAGAGAGACTCAGAGTGTGTGGCATAATTCATTTCATGGTTCGAAGTAAGACAAAGAGAACCTAACATAACCATCGATGGAAATTGGAGTGCTTCATTATCTAGAAAACTCTCCTTGGGCCCACATTTTACAAAAACCACATACTAAGTGGAGATATGATATATGATAGTTTGAGAGGAACATTGAGCGAAAGATGACTCCAACCATTCTCCTACAACATCATTAAAATCATGATAGGAGAGATGGAGTATTGAGATAGAAACTGAGGATGAGTGATGTATCTTTTCTTGAGGATCAACATGTAATTCTAGAGAAGATTGAGATGATGGCGTTTCTTGGGTCAAACTGTTGTTCATTTTTCTTTGTATGGTGATGGGTTGTTCTTTTGCTATGATTTCTTTGTGTATATCGAAGAACTCACTATGCTCCAAATACCCTCTATTATATATCATTAAGAGTTTTTCATTGAGAACAAAAAATAAATATTTCACAAAATCAACAAATTATAGGTTAGTACTCACATTCAATTCCAGAATAGAAAAGTAATAATAAAAAAGAGGGTTGTCGAGATCATATTACAATTTAGCATGTTCAAAAAATTCAAATTGTGAAGGATTGATAACATTATGCATCATAGGTGGAATGTCTTTAAGAGAGAGTGTTTGATCAATCAATGTTGGCAACTCTTCTTGTTCTGGTTTATCATTAAGTGTTTCATCATTGAAAGAATAGTGTAAATACTACAATGCATGATAAATAGGTGGGTTCTTATGCAGGTGATTATCTTCAAACAAATTTGTGTAAAATGAATTAAGATATTCATATTCTAAAAATGATGATATTTATTCAATAGGATATTTGTCACAAACTAGAGCATGTTCATGATTTTCTGAAGGGGAGACAGTAGATGGTTCACACTCTAGGGATAAGGGGTTTAATATTTCTGATAGGGATTCCCTTGTAGCTTCATCAGAGTGTTGGTAAGAGATCGTGTACCCCCTATCCTTCATGGTTAGGTAGGAATCTTGTGAATGAGAGTTGATTTGAGAGCCCAAATTGCACCCTTCAGGAGTAGATATGAGAAATGAAAACCAATCAAAGATTTATTGGTCTGAGGGTTTGTCACTTTTAATAAATATACAAAAAATCTAAACGAATTTTTGAAATAAATCATCCACAGACTCATTTCCAATCCTACATATTTTTGTGATTTCATTGAAGAGTTCATCAAAAACATAACCTACATGAGAAGCAATAAAGACTTCCATGAATTATTTCCAGCTTATATGTATAGATTTCACTGGAAATGTCCTAGACCAAGCTTTAATTCACCCTTCAAATGTAAGGAAAAAAATCAACAAATTTCATTATCCCGAACAATATTAAGATTATGTCAAGTGATGTTAAACTAGTTGAGATGCATGTAAAAATAGGCATTCCCTTCACCATAGAATTTTGAGTTTTAAAAGAGATCAATTGTATTGACTAGGATCCCCCTGGCGGGTCTCAGAAGACTCAAAGAGTCATCCCATATAGAGATACAGAGAGGCACCATGGGCTGGTTAAAATTGAAGTGAAATGACTACACATGGGTAGGTTTTCCATCTACCCTCCTTCTAGCACCAATTATATTCATGCGAGAAAATTATCCCTTTTTCAAGATTAGGGATTAACCCCAATAAGAAGTCCCAATCATACTTATCACCAATTGGAGTAGGGAACCCATCCAAATTCTAGACTGAAAACCATTTCCGGTTAGGGTTTACTAGTTGTAGCCCAATCCACCAATAAAAGTTTCCTAAGATAAAGAGTGAAATGTAGTGAATATAAGATGCATGAATCTAGATGAAACTAAAGTAAACATAGAACCAACCATGCTCCTACCAATGACCCGAAAAATAGTTCACATAGAGAAAAGACAAGAATATGAATAGTCTAGCATTAAATAAATCATCTACAATTTGATGCCCATGAATTTAGACAAACATTCCCCGAAGAACAAAAATAAGAATGCAACCATCATACACAATATTATTCAACAATATGAAATACATCCCTACACAACCCAAGTGTTGAGAAAAATGAATAGGAATAGTCCACAAGATGTCCAAAATCAGAATCAAACATCTTTAGAAAATAGCTTGGCTAAACCAGTTTCTCCTCATTAATAGTTTCAATAATAGTACATGAAAACTTGAACTAAGGATCCTAAATTTTAGTTAACATGGTATACTTCCTTGAAATAGTTGTTGATTCTATATAATTCTCGAAGAGCCAAAAATCCTTTCTTTAGATACAATTCTAGTATTTATTGAAGTTCAATATGACTCTTGGCCTTCTTCCTTCCTCCGTGACCTTTCATTTACCAAATTTTGTCTTTATCCTCTTTGTAATGATCAGGGAACAAAGATATAATTTGAGTCAAAATTTATGGACAAAATACGAACACTAGTTTGGTAGGGTCGTGTCCCTATTTTTGAGCACTTTGAATGAACTACTTCTTTGTAAACTAGAGAAATTTGAACAAACTCCTCCTTTGTAAATTGAATCACTTTGAACTAATAAAATCACTTTGAATGAAATCGTACTTTGTAAACCGAAGCACTTTGAATGAACTCCTCCTTTGTAAACTAGAGCACTTTGAATGAACGGATCCTTTGTAAATTGGAGCACTTTGAACGAACTTTCGGAGGAGTTTGTGGGAACTCCTCCTGGGATTTTGGAGGAGTTTGAAGGAACCGTAGGAGTTTGAAAGATCTCCTCCTTTTATTTCAGAGGAGTTTGAAGGAACTTGTATGATTTTGAACAAACCTGAAGGAGTTTGAACGAACCTGGAGGAGTTTCAACGAACTCCTCCTTTGCTTTCGAAGGAGTTTGAAGGAACCTAGAGGATTTCGAACGAACCCAGAAAAGTTTTAAAGAAATCCTCCTTTGATTTTAGAGGAGTTTGAAGGAACCCATAGGAGTTTGAATGAATTATGTTATCCCTCGACCAATTTTTGAGGAAACTTTGGTCAGTTTTGGCCCATTTTTGGACTTCGATACGTTGGTCAAAGAAGGAGCACCCAGGTGAAGCTAAGAATGTGGATCTCACTTATTTTGCAGGCTATGTGGACCTAGTAAGGGGTCCTCTAGAGTTTTTTAATGGGTTTTTGGATGTCGGCCCATGGGTTTTCCCCGTGTTTAGGCCTTATTGTAAGGTTTTGTAAAGTATAAATAAAGGGGAATGTATTGTAGAAGTAGCGAAGTAAATGTAGTTTGTGTGAAACATAAGTGCTTTGTGTGAAGGAATGTACGCGGTTGAGGCTTTGTGCTCAACTATGATTTGTAATAGGTTCTAAGTACTGTGGCATATATTTGGTTCTATGCAATTAACCTATTTTTGGAAGGAAATAAGGAGGATCTAGTGCTTAGTGCAAAGATCTCATGTCTTGTACGAAGTTCAACTCTGTGGCTTAGTGCACAGGAGTGAATAGATAAAATCTTGTGAAGTGCTATTATCACAAATCTATGTCCTAGCCTGGTTACAGACACCTACGTCCTGTAACCCCCCCTGCTTCTACCTCAAGTGAGACTTCACCTTCTTTGCAATGGATTTGGAATTCCGACTGCCGTATATTGCACGAATGTTGGACATTTGTTTTTGTGGTGTCCTTCCATTTTGCATGTGGTAGACCAAACGAATTCTTGTTTGTCCTTACTTTTTTTCTGGTTTAGATGGAATGTTAAGTTCTTCAAATCCTCCTTCAGTTCTTCGATGGCTAGATCTGTCTGTTGATATTGGTTTTCTTCCAGTTGCAAGGTTTCCTGCAGAGCCTCTACTTGTGTCCGAAACTTCTATTGTCGTAATGGATATTTTAAGTGTGGTAGTAGTGAATTGGAAAACAAGTGTCTGTGATGCATATCAATCATGAGATATTTCAAATTTCCTTTCATTCACTTGAATCTCTGGTCAATCTCCCATACGGATTCTCCTGGTTTCTCTCTAATTTCTATCATCTCGTTCATGTATTGGTATTCTGAACTTGGCTTCTAGAACTCATTTATCAACAATTTCTATATGTCCGCAATCATTATGGTTGTCCTTGGTGGATTTTTTGAGGATAAAATCATATACCAATCCAGTGCGTGACCCCTTAGTGTAATCTCTAGCTGTGCCAGTTTAGTATCTTCCTCCTTGATTTGTTTTTCTTCCCAAATCTTCTCACAGATAAACCAATGTTTTTTCGAGTCTTCAACACTTCTCCTTTGAATTATGGTAACTTGATGGTGGGATCATGTCCTTCCATCCTAAATGTTGAACTGCTACCTCCTCGTGGTGTATATACTTGACTAGCGCTTCCAGAACTGGATCCTCCATTTGTTGTTCCTTGTGTAGATGTGCTTCCTGCTGTCTTTCTTCTCCCGAAATTTGGTTGACTAAACGGTGGTGTTCTCTTTGGTGTATTAGTCACACATGGGTTTATGGGTTCCACACTGACATTAATATGGATAGGATTTATTCCTTCTCTTCCCATTATGGGACCTCTTGTCTTCCTCTCATATGTTGCATGCAGGATCTCCTCAATTTGCTCCACAACTTGGAGATCATCTACCTCTTCTTCATCACTTGACAAGCCTTCCCTCGCGGCTATAGCTCTCTTCTTGGTATTCACCTTGTATTGGTAGGGTACTTTGCTACATGTATTTCTAGTTGTCGCCATGATCCTCTTGATCTGGATGTCATCCATCATGATTGGGTTCAAGGGTTCCTCCTTCTTTCCCTTGTCCTTTCCTCCTTCCATTTCTCCTCTTTCTGTCAGTGCTTCCCCCCTTCCCCCATGCACACAAGGAAGTTTTAGTTATCTAACTGCATCATCATTACTCCATTATTGTACATTAGTATCTTAATAGAAGTATACAATCATCTAATATACCTCCATGTAAGTTTTAAACATGTGAAGTAAAGCAATGCATATAGATTCTTAAGCAAAACATAAATTAATCAATGGCTCATACACATAGTACACATAGATTTATACCGGAAACCCTCAACCAAGGACAACCTTTCTTATTTTCATTATATTGAATTTGACCATTCACCATACAATATATACAATGTTTTTATGTATTCTGTAGATACCAAAACCCTAATCCCTTAATTCGAGATTAATTTAGAAAACCACTAAAAATAGCAAAATCTATTAAAATTAGCAAAAACCACCCAAAACCCTAACGTGCCCACACACACACATGCAAAGAATATAACATATACCCAACATTCTCCCACTTGTTGTTTTCTTTGCATCCAGGGGTCCACAGGGTTATATAGTCAACAATCCAGGGAAACAATGCCCATTGTTACTCTACACCAGGAGAGCTTTTCTGTGCTCACAGACTTTGTCAATAAATCTGCAACATTCTTCAAAGTGTCAAAAATTTCCAGCAACACCTTCTTTTCTTCAACCATGTCTCTCAAAAATTGATACTAAACATCAATATTCTTTTTCTTTGAATGATAAGTTGGGTTCTTTTCCACGAAGATTGCACTATGACTGTCACAATCTAATCTCACTTCTTGTTGTACCAACCCAATACCTAAACACAATCTCTGTAACCATACTACTTCCTTGCTTGCATGAGTGGTTGCGATGTATTCAGCTTATGTAGTTGAGAGTGCCACTATAGCCTGTCTTTTGCTTATCCAACTAATTTCTCCTCTAAATAGGTTAAATACATACCCAATTGTAGATCTTCTGCGATCTAGCTCTCCAGCCCAGTCTGCATCAACAAAGTCATGTATATCCACCACTCTGTCCAATCCTAGTCTTCCTTGGTAGCACAATCCATAATTGGTAGTGCCATGCAAATACTTGAAGACCCTCTTTACTATTGTCCAATGCTCCTTCCCTAGTTTTGACATATACCTGCTCAAAACTCCCATTGCATGTGCAATTTCCGGTCTAGTACAGACCATTGAATACATCAAACTTCCAACCGCATTAGCATATGGAACATCAGACACATCCTCTTCTTCTTCCTGTGTCTTGGGAAACTAATCTGCAGATAACTTTACACCTATAGGAATAGGAACCTTGACCAGTTTAATTCCATGAATATTAAACCTCTACAATATTGTCTCAACATATTTTCTCTGATTCAACCAGAGTTTCCTATTTGCATGATCTCTTTTAATTTCCATTCCCATAATGAAGTTAGAAACACCGAGATACTTCATGTCAAATTTGGAGGATAGTTGCAATTTCACCTCCTTGATAACATCCATGTTATTTCCTACCAACAACATGCCATCAACATACAAGACTACATAAATGAAGTGATTACCAACCTGCTTGGAATATACACAGTGATCATCCCTGCTTCTCAAAAATCTCAATCCAAGGATGTATGTGTCAAACTTTTTGTACCACATCCTAGGTGATTGCTTCAGACCATATAGTGACTTCTTTAGCTCACATACTAGCTCTTTCTTTCCCTTTACTACAAAGCCTTCTGGCTGCTTCATGTAGATTTCTTCTTCCAGATCCCCATGTAGGAATGTTGTCTTCACATCCATCTCTTCCACTTCAAGATCAAAAGAAGAAACAATAGATAAAATAAATCTAATAGAAGTTAACTTAGCAACAGGAGAAAAAATCTCACCAAAGTCAATTCCCTCTACCTGGGAATAACCTTTTGCTACTAATCGAGCTTTGTATTTCTCCACTTTTCCTTCTGCATTAAAATTCTTCTTAAACAACCATTTGCTACCAACAAATTTTCTTCCAGCTGGCAACTCAACTATATCCCATGCCTCATTCTTATCCAAGGCATCCATTTCTTCAACCATGGCATTCTTCTAGAGTTTACTATCATCTGAGTTCACTACTTCCCTAACAGTTCTGGGATCATCATTAGTAATAGATAAAGAAAAATTGGAATGGAAATCAGGTGGAATATACCTTTTTGGTTTCCTTATTTCTCTCAATGATCTCCTCAATACTAGGGTATGAGGTTCTTATTCTTTTTCTGCTTCATCTTCTTCAGATGATTCATATTTTTCATCATCCAAATCTAGCTCTATTTTATCAGGTTCCTCTTGCCTTGGTAGGAATTCCTTTTTGGACACATATTTTACCTCTCTAAAAACAACATCCCGACTATAAACAATCTTCTTGGTTTCTGGGTTCTAAATATTATAACCTTTCACACCATCTTTATAACCAATAAAGATACACTTTTCATCTTTTTTATCCATCTTAATCCTATTTTCCTTTGGAACATGTACATAAGCATCACAACCAAACACTCTAATATGTTGAAGAGAGGGTTTATTTTTAGTCCATACCTCGTGTGGATTTTTTTCATCCAATGCTGATGAAGGTGATCGATTGAGTAGGTAACATGTTGTACCCATTGCCTTTGCCCAGAATTCTTGTCCTAACTTGGCACCACTGAGAATGCTCCTTGCTTTTTCCATCAGTGTCTTGTTCATCCTTTCTACAACTCCATTCTGCTAAGGAGTGTATGGAGTATTCTTCTACCTTGCTATACCACACTTCTTACAGAATTCTTCGAATTCATTTCCGCAGAATTCTCCACCATTATCTATTCTCAATACCTTTATTTTCTTCTCTGTCTGATTTTCTACCAGAGCCTTAAACTCTTTAAATTTATCAAATACCTCAGTTTTCTTTCTAATAAAATAAATCCATGTGTACCTTGAGAAATCATCTATGAATGAAACATAATACATAGACTTACCTAGTGATGGAACAGGCACAGGTCCAAACACATCACTATGTATCAATTCTAAGATCCCCTTTGCTCTTGTAGCACCATATGGGAATATTACTCGATTTTGTTTACCATATATGTAATGTTCACAGAAATCAAAATCCAGAGTGCAATTAGACATACCTTCAACCATGCCTTTAATGTGTAGTGTTCGAAGGCCCTTTTCTCCAATATGCCCCAGTCTTTGATGCCACAGCATGGTCTTCTTTTCAGGGATGATATTGGTCTTGTATTATTTATTTGTCTACTCAAGGACAATAGAACTATTACACCCATTAGTATATGTTCTTCCCAACAACTTGTACAGAGTTCCACACCTAACTCCCCTCATCAACACCATTGCTCCTCGTACCATCTTGCAAGTTCCCTTTCCAAATACAGTATCCAGTCCTGCATCATCCAACTTGCTTATAGATATTATGCTCCTGGCTAGTGTTGGAATGTGCAGAACCCCAGGGAGAGTTCTAATCCTTCCATCTTTTAGCAGCAACTTAACCCTTCCACGTCCCAAGATTTTGGTTGTCGATTCATCTCCTAGGAGTACATCACCACCATCGTATTTTTCATATTTAGAGAACCACTCCCCGTGAGTCATATGGTATGAAACAACTGAGTCGATCAACCATACATCAAGGTCTGCATGTGTACCTGTAGATGTTAGGTAAACATCACCTCCTTCAGTGGAGGTTTTCGCCTCTGGGGAAGAGGTACTATCAGATCCCTTTTTTTTATCAACCTTCTTAGACTTGCAATCTTTCTTATAATGCTCTGTTTTACCACACTTCAAACATTTCCTCAAATATTTTATTGGAGACTTAGATCTACCTGTAGATTTAGGTCTCCCTCTAAAAGACTTACCAGGATTCCTGTCTTGGGTATGCCCTCTTACAAATAAAGCATATGTGCTATGACCATCCATGTTTTTCCACCTCATCTCTTCATATAACAAGGATTCACCTACATCCTCATACTTCGATGTAGATTGAGTGGTACTACCAGTTGCTACAACCAGATTATCCCAAGAGTCTAGAAAAGAACATAGCAAATTAATACACTTATCTTCTTTTGCAATCATAATATTAACAGAGACAAGTTGACTTACTAGAGTATTAAAGGAATTTGTATGTTCTGTCATNCTCTGGGGAAGAGGTACTATCAGATCCCTTTTTTTTATCAACCTTCTTAGACTTGCAATCTTTCTTATAATGCTCTGTTTTACCACACTTCAAACATTTCCTCAAATATTTTATTGGAGACTTAGATCTACCTGTAGATTTAGGTCTCCCTCTAAAAGACTTACCAGGATTCATGTCTTGGGTATGCCCTCTTACAAATAAAGCATATGTGCTATGATCATCCATGTTTTTCCACCTCATCTCTTCATATAACAAGGATTCACCTACATCCTCATACTTCGATGTAGATTGAGTGGTACTACCAGTTGCTACAACCAGATTATCCCAAGAGTCTAGAAAATAACATAGCAAATTAATACACTTATCTTCTTTTGCAATCATAATATTAACAGAGACAAGTTGACTTACTAGAGTATTAAAGGAATTTGTATGTTCTGTCATAGAATCTCCATCTTCCATCCTAAGATGATACAGCTTCTTTCAAAGAAACAACTTGTTTACCAGGGACTTTGATTGATACAAATTCCCTAACTTATCCCATAGTTCCTTGGTTTTAGATTCTCTCGAAACATTCAACAACACTAAATTTGCCAGGCAGAGTCGAATAGTACTCCTTTCTCTTCTGTCCAACTTCTTCCAATCTTCCTTTGACATACCAGTAGGTGGTGTACTAGTAGGTTGTGTACCAATCGACTATGTGCTAGTAGGCTGTGTACCAGTAGGCTATGTACCAGAATCCACAACGATCCATTGTTCTTTATCTACAAGAAGGTCCTCCATCTTGAGCTTCCATAGCTCAAATTTTTTACTGTTGAACTTCTCTATCTCAATTCTAGAAGAGATTGACATTCCTCTTTCTACACTCTAATCTCCACTGCAAAATCTCCCACTAAACCCATGTTTATCACAGACCCAAGATAAACTTGATCTATCAAGATCGAGCCAAACCCTAAGCAACAAAGGCGTCTCCTTGAAGCCAAAAACAAGATATGATACCACATGTAAGTTTTAAACCTATGAAGTAAAGCAATGCATATAGATTCTTAAGAAAAATAGAAAATAATCAATGGCTCATACACATAGTACACAAATATTTATACCGGAAACCCTCAACCAGGGAAAACCTTTCTTATTTTCATTATATCGAATTTGACCATTCACCATACAATATATACAATTTTTTTAGGTATTTTGTAGATACCAAAACCCTAATCCCTTAATCCAGGATTAATTTAGAAAACCACTAAAAATCCACAAAATTTGATATAGGGATCGTCAGACACAGTTTTCAAACCTAATGTCCCCACACACACACATGCAAAGATTATAACATATACCCAACACCTTGAGGTCAACGTAGTAACTCTTGCTCCATTTCGTTGTACGACTTCATTGTAGCTACTACAAACTCTGTTATAAAGCCTTCTACAATACTGTCGAGCCAAAAATCTACTGTGCAGGTGAATTTGTTGTTCACATGATGTAACTTCTCAATATGTACTTGAGTCCACTCTAACTATCGGATCTGGTTCGTTGCATGGCTATCCTTCAACCTTAGTATCCATTCCTACAATAAGTGTGGAAAATCATAGAAAAAGACTTCATGCAAATCAGTAAACATGTATTTATCAAGATATTTGTGTGGTGTTACTTTAGGGTTTCAGTTATCTTTCTGTGAAAACTCCATTTCTTTTGTATTTAGCCAGCTTTCGATCTCTTCTTTTGTGGAATTCCATGGTCTCAACATCCACTTCCAGTGGCTCATTCTTTTCTCCATATTCTCATTCGCTTTAGTATTATCTTGATCCGCCTCCTGTAGATCTCATGTATCTCTTAACATATCTTCAACAGATCCCATCTACTCAATCCTCTACTTTTCCAACCAATGGAAACAGAACCATTTGTTGGTTATTTATATATCCTGTCTGAGTTTATATATTCATCTTGAGTGACCTAGGGCTCATGTCTCTTCGAAGTTCCAACAAAGCCTCTAAAACTATCGACCCTCCTGGTAAAATAGAAGGTAACGTAGCACACAAAGTGCTCTGTGCAGTATCACCCGATATAGTCTTAATGGGTGGCTACAATACCCATGTGTTTGTAGCCCATGATTGAGTGGGGATCTGGGAAATGCGCACTGAGAGTTCTATTTTAAATTATTAACACAATAAACTATCATCCATGATTATGCATAAAATATAATCAACTCATTCATTTAGCATAACAAAAACTACTGACATAATAAATAAACATATGCATTCAATCACATAACATAGGTTTTACCGTGGTTCACCCCCCTGGGCTATGTCCACAAAGATCTGGCTCTAATCTCTTTTATTATATAGCAGTTCTAAAACTACAACGTTGTGCGCTTTACAACTCTTCTCAGTTGGGTCGAGATCTATGGTGAGGCGGACTAGATTGCACCAGGCTCCTTAGCCTGTAATCTAACCCTCAATATCTACCCTCATTATTCCTCTCCAGCTCAACAGCTTACAAAATTAGGTCGTATAGAAAAATATTACAACTCGTTATCAAAACATGACTTCTCTAGTCTCTACTTATCCACCCCCCTCTCCTTATATGATACCTAGGTATTTATATTTATACGTTTATGGATCTATAGCCATTACAATGTATTGCAAAAACCCTAACCCTAACATCGTTAGGTATTCAATGCATGTGTGTGTGCTACTCTTCCTTCCAGTTGTTGCTTCCTTTGTGCATGCCTTCTTTCTCAAAATAAAATTTCTTTCTAATTTGGCCTGCTTCGACCAGAGACCCATCAAGATCAACAGTCAGTATTATATATCAACTAGGATCTGATGGATGATCAGGATTTCTCCTCGACGTCTTCCCATCAGGGTTCTCCATCATCCTTTCCTCAGAATACTTCGACGGCTATGTGCTCCAATCAATGGTCAGGATCCTATGACACCAACTCTGATCAATGACCATGATAAAATCACCTTTGAAAGGGTTTTAAATCGATAGGGACCCACCCGCTATTACCTCAACCAACTACAGGTCGACATGTGTCTTCCTCATACACATAGGATCTTTCCATTAGCATGACATCACCCTTCCTCTCAATCACGTGTAAGGGTTTCCATGTCGATCAACAGATATGATCATTTAGATCCACCCTCTAATGGATCCAACAGTCGACAATGACTTATTCCTCAACAATTCCTTGGACATGAGGAATTTCAACCAATGACCAGGATTGTGACGTCGTGTTGGGTCAACGACCACAATCCTCCGATGTAAAAACATAGTTTATTCTTGGATTAAACAGTCTGATTTTGGAATTTAGAGAATATTGGTTTTACTCTAAGGCATTCCTAAGGTTAACCAGTCCATCCTGAGTCTATAAAACCTCTTAAATCGGCTAAGGCTTTTCCCATCGCCATGTAAATAGAGAATTGTTCCCTGTGCACTGTCCATACCTGGACAAGGGCATTTCTAGCCCATGTTGGCTAAGAAACACCAGGTTCAACTAAGCATATGAATGGAATTATATAAATAACACCTAACACATATAATTAAACATATTTTCCCTTTGATATGAGATTCATACCTTTATTTTCACTACCCGTGTACATAAATTATGCAATATAGCTACAAGATACACATGAAACACATTTAGGAAAAAACATAACAAAGATGCATAATTCCATCAACAATTACCATGATTGAGAATATATAATTGCAGTTCCCAAAAATTATAGTAGCGTATACACAAGTATGATTATGACAGTAATTACTCTTGTCTATAACACAATAATTACCATTCCTGGGCATTTTTGACAACAAAAATATTGTAGTATAATAGAACAGAAAATACCCATAATAGGAATACATAAACATTTACACAATAATTTAAGTAAAAACATAGTGGACACTTATTTGTATAAATGAGCCACCAAATGAATGCATACCTTTGACTTTACTCCCAACCTTAGACTCTATTGCTTAAAACTCAACAACAGGTCACCCCCAATTTGGGGCTTAAACTCCACTTGGGAAAGGAAATCCTATCCAGGTAAGATATTTCATCAACAACAATATTCTATTTTAGGTGCCAAGTTTAACAACAATCCTATAGTCTTTAATTTCCCCACACGATTTTCCCACCTAGGAGGTGTGCCTCCTCGGTTGCCCCACTTCCCTTCCAGGCTTCAACAACAAGTGGGACATGAAGTCTTGGAGTTCTTTAGTTGCATCTTGTCACCCTTGGGAAACAATTCCCAACAACTATCTCATCTGGATATAATTCTTACAAGCCTGACAACCTACCTCTTCAGCACACATGGGCCTGACACACGCCTCTTCAGCTTGATTACAAACAAATCCTGCCTCAAGCACCTTAATCAAGTAAGGATATTGTTGTCCCTTGACCAAGTTTTGGAGATCCTTGGTCAAGTTTGATCTATTTTAGGACTTCGATAGGCTGTCAAAGGTGGAGTGTAAGTCGAAGTGGAGATCGCGAGATCTTGGCCCCTTGTTTAGGGATTTTTGGGTTTTGGGCTTATGTAATGGGTATGGGGATTTTGACCCATGGTTTTACCCATGCTTAGGCCTCTCTTGTAATGTATAAATAGATAGTTAGGCAATGTAAGAAAAAGGGTGCCATGCTAAGTTCTAAGGCACTAGACACGAGAACTATGTGTATGATGTTATGCTAAGTGCAAGTGATAGTTGAAAATGCTTTGTGCATACTTTGTGAAGCTTGCAAGGCTAAGTGAAAGTGACTGTAAGAGACTATGTAAAGGATTTGTGTTGTAACCTAGCTTGGGGAAGGAGGATCTTGCAGGGTGGACGTAGATATCCTACCCTATGCGGAGTAGGATCTCTCGACCCTATGCATAGATGATTGATAGAAGACAATAAAGAGAAGAAGAGTTGGTGGACGTAGCCCCAGGCTAGGGGTGAACCATGTATATCATGTGTTCTGGTTGCTTTGTGCATTATGTTTATTTTCTTGTTCATATATTCTTAGTGTAGTAATGTATGTTTAGATGTATCTGATATGATAGATTAGTGCTTCGTGATGTAAATAAGTACCAGATCTGATTTATTTTTATGTTCTTAGTGCTTGAATGTGTTGAATCTTGTTGAATACTACGCTGCGTTGTAATTAGGGTTTATATGCACTGTACAAAAAGGCTAAGTACTAATGAATGACAACTGCTAAGTGCTCTGTTAAGGTGTTGTAATCACAGGTTCATGTCCCAACTAGATTGTAGACATCTTAGTCCTGCAACCACCCCTGACTCTACCATGGGTGAGACTTCATCTGCTTCGTAGGTGTTTCCGAAAGGTCCGGTAGTTAGGGTTTTGTTGGTGCATTGTTGAAGCATTGAACCCTGGGTATTCCCCTGTGCCAACAAATGGTTCTGTTGTCAAGACCTGAAACTGTGATTATTGGGAACTGAGGAAAAGAAAGAAAGATCTATGCGTAGATCTATTGCTTTAAGTGCACAGTATTCTACTTGATTGCAAAGCTCTGTGCGAAGAAAGGAATCATATCTGAAGAAAAAGAGGTAATATGAGTGAAATTTTTTTCTCAAAAAGAGGTTAGATATGGAAGCTTTGTGCTCTGTTAAAGGTAAGATAAGTGAATTTTTTTTTTCAAGAGTATGGATCTAGGTATTTTTGATAAATTTTGTCCTAGTCTGAAAACTAGGGTACAACTAGAAGAAAGAATGTTTAATATGATTAGATCTGATAGAAATAATGAAAGATATGTTATTCCTATGCATAGAAAGAATGTTTGGACTAACAAATGGATGCAGGATCCTAGGAAGAATTTTCTACAGGTTAGCCACCATGATCCTAGTGCACAGTACAAGAAAGGTTGGGGATCATTTAAGAGAGGGAGAGGATTAACTCTTTGTTACAGTTGCAGAATATAGGGACACCTTGCTAAGGAATGCCCTGGTAGAATACCTAGTTGTCTTTGTTGTAAATCTATGGACCATGACATTCTGGATTGCCCTAGAATTATTGCTAAGGTTGAAAGAATGAATATGAGACAAGAAAACCCTGAGGAAGACCAATAAACTTAGACCATGGAAAAACCCCAGAAAGAATCAGAGACTGTATTACTACAAATGAAAGAAACCCTGAATGACCATAGAGATATCAACTTATCAAAGATCTTGAAAGAGAAAGAGTGCATAGAAAAAAGAATAGAAGACTTCAACATAGACTGTGTTTTGGATGAGGAAACACAGGTGAATATTATGACAGAAAGAACTTGGGAAATTTTAGGAAATCCTGCTATGATTCCTTAATGGGGAGGAATAAGATTATTTATAGGAAAGATGATAACCCTATATGGAAGACTTACCCATACATCTATGAGTGCTCACGGAACTTTGACAGAAGAAGAATTTGAGATCGTTAAGTTTGTTGAGAACAACGCCCCATTTTCTATACTACTAGGAAAAACCTGGATTGAGAAAGATCAGACCCGAAGAAAAGAAAAGAAATATCTAGAACATAAAAAGAAATAACTAAGAGACTTCATGGCTAAGAGAATAGCACACTTACTGGAAGAACAAGAAAACTAGTCGAAGATACTGAGAACCAAAAATCTAGATGTTGAAGTTGAAAGAACACGTGGATCACAGGGAAGAAGGCTAGAAATCTCAACAAGAAGAAATCAAAGTTGGAGAAATTACAGGAATTTCCAAAGAAGACTTCATAGAAAAAAGGTCTCCGGAATTTGAATTTCATCGAAATATCAGAGCATCTTAGATTGGAACTTCTCCATGGTAGAGAGATATGACCATTGGAGGCATTATAACCATTATATTGACGTTCCTAAATGGTTAGAACAATAGTTATGATCATAAAGCTCGCCATTGGACCATTGGGACCACACTTTAATGGACATAACTACATTGATGAAGGCCTCTTGTCCATTAGAGGGATCCGTTACATCGTTGTCTACTTACTTTGTCGATTGTTTCACCGAGAACACTTTCACAAATTATATCTG
>JASDQU010107384.1:55938-74866 GCA_032191745.1 Picea mariana
AGTCCTGCAACCACCCTTGCCTCTACTGTGGGTGAGACTTCATCTACTTCACAGGTGTTGTTGAAAGGGCTAGTAGATAGGGTTTTTTTGGTGTGATTTTGAAGCGTTGAACCCTGGGTTTGTCCCTGTTCCAATAGAGATGATAGTCAACACATACATTCACAACAGGGAGATGGTATGAATGATGGAGAGAAGGATTGAATGATGGAGTTAGTGAATGAATGATTGATATCCCCTTGAAAATGCACTAACGTTTGTTATTTTATTTGCATTTTTATGAAGTTCCACTTTTCACTTCGCAAACTCCCTTGAACCCACTTGGTGATTCCTTCCTTCCTTTTGGAAACTTAGGATAAATTGGTATATCCCACAAAGCGACTTTAGGAAATATTTAATAATATTTCCCTTGGATTAAGCCCATATGTCTTAGCTCCCTTCCTACACCCTTAGCACCCTTTTCCAATCTAGAGAATTTATCCTGCCAAACTCTTCTTGTCAAGATGATCTGCAGCAATGATGTTTCTCCATTAAAATTAGAGTGGTATTACATAATAACAAATAGGTTCATTAGCCCAAAAAGTTCTTAGCTCACCAACCTATGTGCACAACTATAATTACATTTCAATTGGGGTTTATTCTAAGGGTATTAATAAAGTTTTAATGTACCCACCCACCCACAGACTGGGAACGCTACTTCAAGCCCACTTCTGAGCTAATTTCAAATTCTGGGAAATTTTTAATTAATAAAGATGCATGAAATACTCACATGCATAGATTGATATTCATGATACCACATAAAAGAAATGAACCATATGGCGTGCACCATAATAACCAACAAGTATGCATATTATAGATACAAATTTCATAGATAAATAAATACACAACAGAATAAATACATAGGTAAATAAAACCATGACAGAGAGTACTTATCTTTCATGAAATGAATCACCAACTGGATGCAAACCAAGGACATTCCACCCAACTATAGAAATTGTTGTTCCAAGTCTCAACAACAATGTCACACCTGAGTGAGGGCTATGAATCCATAAGGACGGTTCCAGGGTGTCACTCAAC
The DNA here is from genome assembly GCA_032191745.1 of Picea mariana. Classification (NCBI taxonomy): domain Eukaryota; kingdom Viridiplantae; phylum Streptophyta; class Pinopsida; order Pinales; family Pinaceae; genus Picea; species Picea mariana. The sequence continues at coordinate 57,013 of JASDQU010107384.1, forward strand.
TTCGCAAACTAGTCAGTAGTCAATCTCTCACAAGATTTTCAACACCCACAACAATCCAAAGTACACCAGCTCTCTTCTAACCATCCTACACAACCCAAGAGAATGGACCCCCTTCTCTACATTGCATTCCCTCATGATACCCATATCCTTCTAGGGCTCCAGTGCATCTGGTCAAGAATCTCCATGTTGGGACTCTCGGGATTTGTAGATGTGAGAAAAAATTAACACATGCCAAAGCATCTCAGTCATGCAAGAATTAATTCATGGCTGGAATACACCAGTAGTCATTACGGTCGACCAAACCATGGCTCCTCTCCACCAATTCGTTTTCCTTTCCCAAGCCAAAACACTAATGAGGAAAGACAAGTGGATGAAAGAATGAGTGGAGAGAGAACAAAATGAAAGGCATGAACAACGAACAATGAGTGAGTGAGTGAGTGAAGAATAAACAACCCCAAAAACAAACCAAAGATGGGTTTATGTATTTCTTGGAAATAAGAAACCACTTTTCCTTCCCCCAATAATCTCATGTAATTGTTATTCTCTATTGAAAAAAAAATAGGTAAATAAAATATAAAATAAATACTTAGCCCCTCAAGCCCCCTCTCTTGTGGAATCATAGCCCCCTATAACTCTTGTTCTTGTCCACCTAGAAACCAGTGTTATGTTTATTATTAATAATGATCAAAACATTACATTTCCTAGGCACACTTGTCTCTTTTAATAGTTTGGGGCACTTTTCCCTTTCATAAATTAATAAGATACCTTATTTAATACGGGGCTCAGAATTGGGGTATTACATTTCCCTCTCCCTTATTTTGGCACTGTCCTCAGTGCATATACAAAACAAGAATCAAAATTCCAAAATTTGTTCAAAAAGTTGCAGGTACTCTACCCACATGGCATATTCATGCTCCCAAGTAGCATCCCCAGGACTGTAGCAGGTCCACTGGACTTTTAGTATCTCTATAACTCGGTTTATGAGCATTTTGGAAATTTTTTCCAATATTCGCATTGGCTGGACCTAAAAGCCTTCCTCTGCCTCTACCTAAATCAGATGCCAATCAATAACATGGATAGGATCATGTACATATTTTTTTAGAAAAGAGACATGAAATACATTATGCACATTCATGGAATAAGGCAATGCAAGCATGTATGCAACTCACCCTATTTTGTCCAATATTTCAAATGGACCACAAAATTTGGCTTTTAGCTTTGTACAAATTCCCAACTTCAAAGAGATCTTCTTGGGATTCACTTTTAAAAGAACATTCTCCTTGATCCGGATTTTATGAGAAAAATGAAATGAATATAGATTATTAAAATATTCTTAACACAAAATAGAAGAGATACAGTAAAACTGGTTTTCTATTCAATAAGGAAATAAGATGAAACTGTAAAATGCAGCGAAAAGCAAGCTTGTTGGAATAGTGGCGGGTTATCTCTGAGAAGAGATGTGACAGTTGCGCTCATTTGCAAGAAAATAATTACAATGAGGCTCTGAAGGCCTTTTTACAATAAACAGGAATGTCAAAAAACCCTAGACATCCAAAAACCTAACCCTAGGAGATGAAGCACCAAAAGTCATGTGGGCCCCGTTTGGGTAAGTCAGTACATCAACTTCTCAAGGTCGTAACTTTTGCATACGATCTCTATTTTAGGCGCATGATATCTCGTTGGAAAGGTCATTTTCAACTACAGCGAGCCCTAAAAACGTTGTTTAGGGCCTCAAAATGGCCCCGCAAGTTAGGGACCCGAAAACTAGGAAAAAAACTGCCAAACTCAAAAACTTCCAAAATGAACTAGTTGGAATAGGTGGGAGGCCACTGAAATCCATCTAGATTAATCCTCCCCCCTTGGGAATAAATGGTCTCCATTGCGTTGATCTCCCCCATCAGATAAGGAAATTTCTACTGAATTTTGCCCCAAGTAAGCCACTTTCCTTGGTGTAGGAGTTGCCCTACTTTGACAACTCAATAAAGATGGATCCTTTATTGTCGGGTTACCTTGATATGTGTGTCCACAATATGATCATTGGATGCATGTTTCATGCAGTTAGGGTTGAGCTCTGTTGCTATCAACTTCTTTTTTATCTCTGAGGTTTCCAATAATGGTGGGAAATATGGCCAAAGGAGAGCCACGTTGAAGACTGGGTGCAGGCCAAGGAAAGTGGGAATGTTGAGCACAAAATCATTGTCACCCACAGCCTTGGTGATGCTGTATGTCCCATACCAGAGTGGGAGAGGCTTCTGATGGGGCCCTGTAAGGTGTTATTCTTCACCCACCTGAAACTTATATGGCACCCAGTGTTGATCATGGAGCTGCTTGAACTTGGCATTGGACTTATGTAAAATATATTGAACTTGTTGGCAGATGTGTTGGATCCACTCAATGAACTGGGTGGCTTTGTCATCTTCTAGTGGAGCAAGGGACAAGTCGGTTAAGGTGGTCTCTAGGGGTAGTGCAACATCCATGGATCCCAATGGTTGGAATCCCAACCCCACCTGAAAGGGGTTCTGGCCAGTTGAGCTATGCAGGGATCAATTGTATCTATGTTGGACATAGGGAAGAATCTAATCCCATGTACAGGGGTGCTTGGAATTGTACATGCATAGGATATGTATGATCATCCGATTGACAACCTCAGTTTGGCCATTTTTCTGGGGGTGGAAGGCAGTGGATTTGATGAGCTTGATATCCAGTAGTGACTAGAGGATCGACTAGAATGTGTTGAAGAAATGACTGTCCCGATATGAGACAATGATTTGTGGGATCCCAAAGTGTACCCTGATGCACTGAAAGAATAGCTTGGCAGTGGCCTCTATGGTGATGTTCTTCTTGCAGGCGACCATAATCACCATCTTAGAAAAGTGATCAACAACAAAAAAAGCACAGTCATTTCCCCTCTTGGTGGATGGGAGGCCTGACATGTATTCCATTGAGATGGATTCCCATGGGTTTTTAGGAGTAGGAAGAGGGGTGTATAGGCCTTGTTTCTAGCTGGTCAGTTTGGAAATAGCACAGGCGGTGYAGAACCTGATATACTTTCTGACATCATGTTGAAGTTTCAGCCAGTAGAAATGTTTCTGCAGCACTGCCACTGTGTTTTCAACACCAAAGTGTCCTGCCACCTGACTGTAGTGAGCTTCCCAAATCATCTTCACATGCTCGCTACAGTCAGGTGGCAAGACACTTTACTGTAGTGAGCTTCCCAAATCAGCTTCGCACGCTCGCTTGATGGAATGCAAAGATGGACCAGATGACACAACATGTCCTGAAGATGGAAATTAGAGACCATTGAGTTTGCTCCCAAAATTTGGTAGGTGGTGGAGAAGTCAGGGTCTGTCTCATAGAGGTGGGGCCATCTAGAGGTCTCATGTATGCAAGAGTCTAGCACCATGGTGAGTGTCCTGACTGGAGGTTGGCTGAGGAAATCATCAACTTGGTTGGTACTTCCTATTTTATACTTGATGTTGAGGTGGAATTGTTGTAAGTATGTGGACCACTTCTGATGGCAGTCATTCTGCAATTTGCCTTGGGTCTACATGAACTATAGTGGCTTGTGATCAGTGTGGATGATTATCTCCTTCCCCAAAATGTAATGTCTCCATTGGCGGAAGGCTTTCACAATGGAGTACATTTCTTTGTCGTAGTTAGGGTATGTACGAACAACATCTGATAGTGTCTCACTATGATACACCATAGGGTGGCCGTGTTGACAGAGAATGACGCCCACAACATAGTTTGAAGCATCTATCTTGATCTCAAAGGGATTTTGCAGGTCTAGTAATGAAATTATTATGGAGGAGCACAAACGTTTCTTCAAGTAATCGAAGGCTTGTTGTTGGGATATGTCCCACACAAATTTTTCCTCACCTCCATCCCTAGTTACTTGGCTGAGGTCCCATGAGATATGAGATAATCCCAACACGAACCTACGATAGAAATTGGCAAGGCCCAAGAAGCTCTGAAGCTCAGTGAGTGTGGTTGGGGCTGGCCAGTAACGTATGACCTAGATCTTGGTTGGATCCACATGCACACCATGTTGACCAATGATGTAGCCTAAGTAATGGAACTTTCCCATGTCGAAGGAGAATTTTTCCAAGTTTGCATATAGTTTGTGCTATCACAGGGTGTGCAAAACCTGTTGAATATGCTACAAGTGTTCCACCCAAGTCTTGTTGTAGATGAGGATTTCATCCAGATACACCACTTCAAAAGTACTAGTGAAAGTTCGCAGGATATCGTCCATCGTCCTCATAAAATTTATTGGATCATTTGTCAAACCAAAGGGCTTGACCAACCATTCAAAAATACCTTCTTTAGACTTGAAGTTTGTCTTCCATACATTTGTATGTTCTACTGGAACTTGGAGGTAGCCAGACTTCAGATCAATCTTACTAAAGTATTTGGCCCCCATTATCTAATCAAGGAGGTCATCGATTCGGGGAATCGGGTACTAGTTCTGGACTGTGATTTTATTCAGGGCTTGATAATCAATGGATAGTCACCAGGTCCTATCTTTATTCTGCACCAGTACGATTGGGATCCCACAAGGTGATGAGATGGGACGGATGTTCCCCTTGTGGAGCAGTTCTTGGATTTGCCTCTTGATATCCTCATTTTCTAACAGAGAATGGTGATAGACCGACCCATTGGGTAGCAGTGCACCTGGTGTTAAATCAATGGGATGCTTGACCTGGTAGTGTAGAGGTACCCCGTTAGGAGAGGAGAAGATATCTGAGTATTCTTCCATGACCTTATCCACTTTATTCTATTGTGTGGAGAGATCAAACACAAAGGCCTTGGATGTGGCTGCGATCTTTCACTTACTCTGAGATCGAATCACGAAGAAGACAATTTTTCTGGTCTGAGAGATGACCTTCCTACATTGGCAGAGATCAAGGAAATAGCACTAGGAGGGACTACCTCAGGTATCTTGTACAATTTCTTGTTCAAAGTAATAATAACACTACGAGGCCTAGACTCGTATTCAACATGATGTTTCCATAAATAAGGTTGGCCCAAAAGAACATTACAAACTTTGAGAGGAGAAAAATCACACAATACCTCATCTTTGAAGGGCTTGATGTCGTACGACAGTCGACACTGTTGGCTAATGTGGAGATCGCTTCCTTGGTGGAGCCATCCAATGCTGTAGGATTGTGGGTGCGGCGTTGTCAGCAGGGCCAACCACTTGAAGACCTCTACTGAGATGAAGTTATTCTGGATACCTCTATCAATGATGAAGTGCAGCAGGGTGCCTTTTACCCACATCTATGAATGGAAAAGGCACTCACCTTCTTCTAGCTCATCTGGTTTACCAGGCTGGAGCTTGGTGGTAGAAACAGTGGAACTGGGTTCCATGTCAATGATCTCTATTCCCCTTTCTGATTTTGAATCATAGTCATAACCTACATCTGATTCAAAGGTTTTCACTTCGGCCACCAATGACTGCTTTTAGTGGAAATCAATAGCTTTATGCCAAGGGATCTTATGGAAGCCCCACCACTTCCCGGTATCCTTTTTTGTATTTTTGATGTCCTTCTTTGATTGCAAATTGGACTGGTTGTCCTGATAATCTCCATATTTTCTCTATCCTTTGTTTTGTAGGTTGGGGACACCCTTTCCTGGTTTTTGCTATGAGGGGTTCCCAAGCCCAAATTGTCGCATCTTTGTTTGATCTTCTGCTCGATTTTGATGACATGTCGATAGGTCACTCCCAAGGATGAGATTTACATAAATTCCATTTCAGTCTAGATGTACCTATGCAGAGAACCACAATACTTCAGCACCAGATGTGGCTCAGAATCTTTGATACCCAGCTTGTTGCTCAGGGTATGGAAGATATTTGTGAAATATGGCACTGCTTGGTCTCTTTCTTGCCACAGTGTGGTCAATTTGGTATACAAGTTGTCATAACTTCTGATAGGGTAGTATTGTTCCTTAATAACATCCTTGAAGGATTTCTAGGTGGCCACGACTATAAATAATGAGGTTTCCTCTGTTTCCTTTTGCTCACAGAAAGTTTCCCACCAATATTTGACATAGGGAATGACTTTGAGGAGTGAAAAAGTAATATTTTCTCTATTTGAAAAGTTATGGAAAAAAAAAATACCCTTATAGTAGATTCAACCACTTGTCTACAACATCTGTGTCCATATGACCTTCAAATATAGGAATAGCTAAGTTGACTTGTACCTTGAAGGGGGCAGTGCCTCAGCTCGAGGAAGATGCATTGCCTGTTGGTAGCCGCCGAAGGATTTGCGTGAAACTATCCACATATCATTCCTCTGTTACATGAGGGCTTCCTCAAGAAACATTTTGAAAGGATCTCATGTCTCGTCATATTTATTTTCTCCTTCCATAAGAGGTCCTTTGGGCGTGTGAGAGCTTTTTTCCTCAAGAGAAAAAAGCTCGAGACCAAATTCTTTGTACCCTGACCTCGTTGGGGACATGCATTAAGACGACAAGGAGTAGACCGCTCTGATACCACTGATCCAGATTTTATGAGTAGAACAAAGTGAATACAGATTATTAAAATATGCTTAACACAGAATAATAGAGATACAGTAAAACTAGTTTTATATTCAATAAGTAAATAAGTTGAAACTGTAAAATGCAGCGGAAAACAAGATTGTTGGAATGGTGGCGGCTTATCTCTGAGAAGAGATGTGATGATTGTGCTCATTCACAATAAAATAATTGCAATGAGGCTCTGAAGGCCTTTTTACAATAAACATGAATGTCAAAAAACCATAGACATCCAACAACCTAACCCTAGGAGATGAAGCGCCAAAAGTCATATGGGCCCCATTTGGGTAAGTTAGTACATCAACTTCCCGAGGTCGTAACTTTTTCATATGATATTCATTTTAGGTGCACGATAGCCTGTTGGAAAGGTCTATCCAAGGACTACACATTTTGTCTCTATTTATCAAAGATCATTTTCGACTATGGCAAGCCCTAAAAATGTTGTTTAGGGCCTCAAAACAACCTCGCAAGTCAATCTTCCCTCTTAGATGGCTTATCCATCACATATATTCTCAACATGTATTCAATTACTTGGTTGACTCTCTCCCTCTTCCCATTTGAATGTGGATGGTATTATGTGATAAAGTTAAGATTTGTAGAAAATCCTTTAAACAATCCCCTCCAAAAATTTGAAGTAAAATTTGTGTCTATGTCTGAGACAATTGCCTTAGGTATCTCATGCAATCTAGAAATCTCCCTCATGTAAATTTCTGCAATATTATCTATTGTATGAGTCATTTTTATAGGAACAAAATGAGAAGAATTTGTCAATTTATCAACCACTACCATGATTGAATCATGTTGTCTTGAGAAATTTAGTTATAAAATCAATGGTTACCACTTTCCATTTCTTCTCTAGAATTGGTAATAGTTGTAGCAAACCTGCTGGGTGCTTATGCTCATCCTTCACTCTCTGACATTCCATACATATGGAAATGTAATCAACAACATATTTTTTTCATTCTTGGCCAAAAGAATTGGCTTCTTACTACTGCAATTGTTTTCTAGTAACTGCGATGTTTGACATATGGAACATTATGCATTTCTTTTAATACCAAATTCCTAAGTTCTTCGGAACTAGGAACATAAATTCTTTTCTTATGCATAAGTAATCTATCTTCCTCCATGTCATATTCTTCAATTTTGTTTTGCACATTTTCCTGCTATAATCTTTCTTTTACCTGTAGGTAATGTTGATCTGTGACAACAACATCTAAAATTATGCTCTTTAAATATGACTGGTGCATACTAACAACTGTAGCATTTATGGTATGTACTCATCTACTAAGTGCATAAACCACTTTATTTTCTTTTCCTTTGACATGCTTGATTTCAAAATCATATTCACTTAAAAATTCCAGCCATCTCATCTACCTAGAGTTTAAATTTGGTTGTTCAAAAAGATATTTTAGACCATTGTGGTTTGTTCTTAATTCAAATCTCTTCCCCATGAGATAATAATTCCACATCATCAATGCATTAACAATGGAAGCAAGTTCCAAGTCATGTGTGGCATAGTTCCTCTCATGTTCTTAAATATTTTTGGAATCATAACCAATGACATGTCCATTTTGAGTGAGGAATCCACCAAGTCCTTCCTTGCATGCATCTGTACATACCACAAAACTTCGATTTGAGTCAACAATATTTAAAACAGGTGCACTAGTAAGTAATTCTTTCAACATATTAAAGTTATCTTCACACTTATATGTCCATTCAAATTTAATTCCCTTCTTTTGCAAGGAAGTGATGGGATGAGAAATCTTAGAGAACCCTGTTATAAATCTTCTGTAGTAACCATCTAATCCCATAAAAGATCTAACTTCTAAAACATTCTTGGGTGTTGGCCATCCTCTAATGGCTTCAATATTCTCTGGATATACTGCTATACCTTGTTATAATGTGTCCCAAGTAATGGGTTTGTTCTTGGTAAAAAGAACACTTGCTAAGTTTGGAATACAATCGATGTTCCCTTAGCACTTGCAATACCAGTCTTAGGTGATTTTCATGCTCTTCCTCTGACTTAGAATAGACAAGTATTTCATCCAAGAATAATATAACAAACTTATCCAAGTAATTCCTGAATATGTCATTCATTAATAACATAAAGACAGATGGTGCATTTGACAGTCCAAATGGAACCACTACAAATTCATAATGCCCATACCTGGTTTTAAAGGTTGTCTTATTGGTGTCTTCTTTCTTGATTCTTACCTGATGGTACCCTGATCTCAAGTCTATCTTTGAAAATATATTTTTCCCTCTTAGTTGATCAAAGAGGTCATCAGTTCTGGGTAGAGGGTACTTGTTCTTTACAATGGATTTATTTAGTTGTCAAAAGTCAATACACAGCCTCAAGGTTCCATCCTTATTTTTGACAAATAGTACTAGTTTTCCCCAATGAGAATGAATCAATTACCAACACGTCGACCTGGGCTCTGAATCACTATCCTGGTTTCAAGAACGATATAGCAGAAAATTAAATTTGTTATTAAAATCAATCTCTTTATATATGAATTGCTAGATTAACCCCATCTTCATATTCAATATTGTTGTAACAAGAGTGGCAACACGAATCTGAGTGAATGTCCTCAAATCTAACAGATTTTATACATTTCTTGGCCTCCTTGATCAACTCGGTTGTCACTTCAATAGCTTTGACCTCTATTGCAGCTTCCATGGGAAGAATTGCAACTTCCACATCCGTTCATGCCCAAGTTCAATATCCACATATATAATGCTCAGATGGTTGATCCCTCTAACATCAATCTACTTAATATGACGTATATGATGAATTATCAGAACTGGGAACAAATTACCTTTGAAACCCCGCTAGATCTTGAACATAAATTCATAGAGAACAATCATCCTCACATAGTCATTTTCTTGTAGATTGAAACATGAATTTTACCTTTAAGTGGTTTGATCCACCTTCAAAACAATTGAACTTTCAACCTGTAGGTTCTAATCACACCTTCCTCATTCTCCCACAATTGATGTCTATCTCGATCTTTGCATTTGAATCCTTCATTCTTCTTACTATGCATTCCTGCAATAACCAGATTGATGGTTGTATGCTTGGATTGTCAACATTATACCAGCGAACAACTATCATAAACCACTATCATAGAGGATCGATCATGCTATGGTCCTTAAAACTAGAGGCTCTGATATTATCACCATATCTCTGATACCAATTGAAGAAATTGAGTATAAGAATATTAGGACAAGAAGATTGGCAGAAAAAGGCCTCAAGCCATAATTCTCAACATTATATTCATCTTAATGATACAAATATATAATATAATAATGAAACCACCTCAATTGTTCTCACATCAACACCTCATCAAGAGATAAGGTAGGAAGAGGACATATAAAAATTTAGAAACACACTTAGGATAACAACTATATCCTAGCATGTAAAATATACAAAGGTGGTATACTAAGACTTAGTGATTGTATATGAAAAAGAGGCTAACAAGGTGAAACACTTGGACATATGTACCCTTTCTTCAACAATTCTTCCAACTTCATTTGTAATTCTTTTAATTCCAGTGTACTCATTCTGTCGGGTTTTTTTGACACCGGGGTAGCTCCTGGCACTAAATCAATATAGAAATCTATCTCCCTCTTTGGTGGCAACCCTAGTATTTCTTGGAATACATATTCAAATTCTTGTAGTACCTAAAATTATTCAAGGCTTGTCCCCTTTGTATTTTTTGGCTCCTCCACATGGGTTGCATACAATTGAAATCATTTTCTGAAACATCTCTTCATCTGTAAGGCTGGAATCTCCCTTATAGAGATGGGTCTTGGAACTCCTTTCACAGTTCTTTGTTTTCCTTCTTCATCAAGACATGTAAATGTCTTATTATGACAATCTAGGACAACATGATGTGCATCCAACCAATCCATTCCAATTAAAATATCATAAGATCCCAATGGTATAATATTTAGATCAACATTGGTATTCACACCATTAAGACTTATGGAACAACCTCTTACCATATCATGGATTCTCCTTTTGGTTCTAGTGGCTAGTTGAACCAAACTTGATTTTTCAAGCTTACTTTTATCCAAATGTAATCTATCCACTATTTTAGGATCAATGTAACAATGACTTTCTCCTAAATAAATTAAAATAACAACATGCTAATTAATGATCTTACCTTCCACCTTGATAATATTGGATTGGTACTCTGCTTGTCGATCATCTAAGGTTGCATATATTCTCCCCATGTATTCTATTGTTATAGCCTCTTGGATGTTGTGCATGGTATTCTCTTTTTCCTTTATGTGATGGAAATCCATGTACAGGTGATCTTCTTTGCATCCCCAACATTGGATTGGTGGTCTTCCCCTTTTTCCCAAGGAGTCTTCTCTCGGATTCATCCTTAGCATATTGGTCTTGATGATTTCTATTAGGGTAATTTATGTTGAAAGGAGGTTTGAATCCCTTCCTCCTCTAATCAGAATTCTCCTTCTTCTTATCCTTCTAAGATTTATGCATGGATTATCTGCCCTTGCCTTGCTCATACAATTGTTTATCCTTTCTGATGGTCTCAGTCAAGGTCCTGGGTTCATCATATTGAATCTTGTCTTTATAAAATAATGGAAATACACCTAAAAACCTATGTATTTTCACCTTCTCATCTTTTATAAAGCCCACATACTTTAGCATCCCCAAGTAATTCTTTTCATACTCTTCCATGGTTGTGCTTCCCAGCCTAAGTTCAAAGAACTCCTACATTTTCTTGTCATAGAAATGCTCTGAAAGGTACTCCTTCTAAAAATATTTCTTGAATTGCTTCCAAGTGATCCTATTTTCATTAATGTGTTCAACTTGCTTCAGTTGATCCCACCACATTGTAGCTTTGCCATGTAAATGGTATGTGGAAATTATGGCTTCTAGGTTTTATGAGTAGTTATGCAATTGAAAATACCTCTTGAGTCCAAGCAACCATGCTTCAACATCATATTCCATTTCTCTTTCACCATCAAAGGTGTTACACATGATTTTGGTCATTATGGTGATATCTTAACAATGGTGTATTCAGGCTCCCAACCAGGACTGTTTGCCTGAGAAAAGTGGATCTTGTCTCCTTCCAAAAACATATTTTTAAGGTGAGTTTGCAGGCTGCCTATGGCCTAGGGTGCGAAAATCCCTCATTCTCGCAGTCCACCCACACTTAGGGTGCGAACTTCTCGCAGTCTGCTCCATACAAAGGGTGCGAACCTATTTTTAAGCTTGGAAAGGAGAAGAGGTCTCGAGGGTTATAGAAGGGAATCTTCTGGAAACTGAGTTGGCATTCATATGGTTGTCATTTTACTAACTTCTTAGATTTGATGGGATCATCCTCATCCATGTAACCATCTCTCCTTCTCCTATATATTGAAAGGTTTCTCTTGGAAAAGGTTAAGCAAGATTGAATGAAGAATTGATGAAAGAATTGTGTGAAGAACCCTGCTTTGATAGAAGCTTGAAGGCTCTATTTGGTCTATCAAGAGGAATTGGATCTTCTTCATGCAAGTACAGAGCAAGTGTGTGTGTTGGAACCAAGGGTCACTAAAAGGGAGCTTGCAACATCAAGGCGATCAGGTTGTATCTTCTACTTTCAATTAATATGATACAGCGACATGTCTCTTTCCCATAAAGTCACTCTTACTTTATTGTGTAATTCCTTGATCATATGCAAAAGTTGATGTTGAATATATTTTGTTATCTTCACTTTGGTTGGTTGGTGTTGTCTCGGACTTGACTTCACGAGAGCACCGGAGTGAAGCAGGAACAACAAAGACCTAAGGAAGCGATATAAAGGTATGTCACGTATTCCTTCCTATTAGCAGATTCAATGATTACAACTTAGGGAAAGAGTCGTGTCCTGTCCTATTTTGTTCTAGATCCAGGTGGATCTAGGGAGATCTGTTAGTGTCTGAACCTACCAATTAGTCCGATAACAAAATTGGTGACTCCACTAGGGATGCAACCCATTTTTTAGTGGTTTTTGGTGGTTTTTCCTTGGCCATTTGCTCTTACCTTACCATTTTCCATTTCTATCAATCTCTGAGTCCTGAGGAGACCCTGACAGACTCTCTAGTTCCAGAAGTTCCTTCAAAAAATTTGTCCTTTTTCCAAATTTTTCTTAGTTTCAGGCCTTCTCGCACTGCACCCTTCTGTAGCCTATGAGAATCACTAGAGTTCACAGCCTGTTGTTCAATCCAGTGCGAAATTCTTGCACTCTTCTTGTGTCCAACTTGTGAGAATCTTTTATTCTCGCACTGTACACCACTGCCTGTTTGCGAACCCATTTGCAAAATTTTGGGATTAAGGTTTTTTGTATCTTCAGATGCCCAAATTTGTATGTGTGTTTGAAAATAACTTATTTTTTCAGTGATTGATTGTTTCTTGACTTCGGATTTTGTGAATGATTAATCTTCGAAAATCGAAAGCTCTTCTTGTTCATTTTTTCTCAACTATTATCTCTTGACCTTTTCTTAACAAGGATACAATCTCTGGTTCTGAAATCCGAGTGCTTGTTTGGTTGGGAGCGGGTGATCGGTTTAAAAGTTGGGATTAATTGTCTTTCTCAATTTCTCATTACTTGGAAATTTGTTGCCCTCATGCATTTGAAAAGACTAGTCTTGTCTGCTTGTTATTTTTGTCTTCATTGAAAGATTGGTTTGGGTTTTTGTTGTATATTGTTTTTCAATAGTTTGCTAGTTTTTCTTAGTTCCACCACTGTTGTGTGGTTTCTATTGAAAATTAAAAAACATTTTTCTTTTTAAGCAATTTTTTATTTCGAAAATATTGGCATTCAATTGTTGAAATAGAACGATTAGAGAATTGTCATTGTTCATGATTCGTTGATATTGCATTTCAAAGAAGATCGTATATCGTAGTTCAAGATTGTTCCAGAAAACTCCTCTTTCCCTCCTGTAAATAGAATTCATTGAACAAAAAATTGGTATCTTTCATTCCTATATATGCATTGTTGGGTCAGAGTCTCACACAACATCGGTTTCATTTTTGTCTCCTTTGAGTAACAACAACCTTTAATAATATTGCTCAATTTTTAAAATTTAACTAGTAACTCTTTTCTAGGACTCTATTACACCAACATTAGCTAGGCTAGAGCTTTGGAATAGGCAGAGAGATACACTCTCCAAAGCACAAAACACACAATAGCATCTTGTGGTAAGGAGTGTCAAATTCCATTTGCAACATTTTGTCCTGGGAAGCCCTTCTCACACAAGGGTCAAACCCAAGGTCGCATTGATATTGACAGAGTTACTCACCCTGCTTTATTGATATCGGTGTAGAGTTTGCACGTATTACGGGGGTCACTTGAATATATACCCACAATGATGAGTGGAAGCCTCTCAAGATGATTTTGGGCTAGATACCCTGCCCTTGCGTGTGGATCGGACTGTCGACTGTCCCCCTAGGATTTATTGTTGTTGGTGGGAACCTTAGTGGCCTATCTTCTTAGGGTCTTACACAAGGTGACTCTGAAGGGTCAAGTCTTCATGGTACCTGGAATCAACGTTGGCCAAACTCACTTGGGCTCCTTGGAGGGTATACCCACGATTATGTGTGGTAGCTTGCACCAGGGTGTAAGTCTGTTAAGCAGGTCGTCAACTTAACTTTTCCACCCTAGCCTAGCGCCTTCTCGTCTCATCGTTGCAACGTTGGATTTCATTACCAACTAGTGACTTCGGAATTAGAAGGTCTTGTTTGCTTGTTTTTGCTCCCTAGATTTTTACTAGTGCATGTTGTTTGTTTACCCAAGTGGACCATAGAATTTCCTTCGTAAGTTTTTCAACTCGTTCATAATTGACCCTCCATGTTATTCATGTAGAATGCAAGGCATACCCCCAGAAAATATGGAAGGTTCTTAACCCTTGCCTACCAACTCACTGGAGGGCTCTCCTCAACAGAGTGAAGTCCAAGACGTCACCACTCCACAAGTGGAAATATCTGACTCTCTAGAATGATTCCCAATTTCCAATTCTTGAGAGGACTTTTGACTTCACCCCGACTCCGAGAGACGTATTATGCGACTGAATTCTTACAGAGAATTAGTTGTTCAGTCTTATGGATCACCAATTGGACCTTTCCTAGGACCTAAGAGTCAATATCCTTTTTGGGCTACCGACATTTTTAGACGGGACCTCTTTGGCTCAGGAGTAGGCACTGATATCAATGTCTCACCTGAGCTACCTGAAACATCTGATCTAGACGCAGTACCATTTACTACTACTTATTATTTTTCTAGTATAGAAGCTCTGCAAGCTGACCACATCATGACTTTCCCTTTACAAGTGGTCCAGGTCCATTACACAGATACTATGAGTCCTCACACGGGATTACCGCAGCTATCCAAGCCCCCATTGGCACATTGCTTTCGCCCAGAGCCACCCTGACACTTCTACCCGGATACCATGTGTTGAATGCCTCTATTCCCACTCCTGCGCAAATCTCATCCGGGACTCCTGGCAGTTCCACTCCTTCTGGGCACCATCCCCCCAGTTTCATTTTGACACTTCCTCCGCCCCCTTTCAGAGGACCTCTTCCATCCTCTATCAGAGGCACTGATCCTAGTGTCACCATTCTGTCGTTCACACCAAGTTACCAGATTCTTGTTGGTGGAAAATTTCACCGAGGAGGCCTAACTCAACCCCCCCTTGCAGGACAAATCCCAATCGGGACACAACCCCTGATTGGAGGGAAACCCCCACCGACCCCACCCTATGTAAAAAACATACCTCCATCCTTGGCCCAGTATTGGAACCATTTGATCCAACATAATCCTCAAACGACTGGGGGCCAACAACTTTCGACTAGCTCCATCATACCCCCTGGTACAAAACAACCCTATCCAGGTACGTCTAATCCTATTTGGGGCTCGAATGCTCAACCCCATGCCCCCATTCAAGGCTATAACCCTATGAGTTACCTGCCTCCACAACAACCACCGAATCTGCCTAGATCTTCTCATTATATGCAAATTTCTTATGGTCCCACTGGTTTGCCGATGGGACTCCCTCCCCAAAGTCACCAGTACCCTCATGTGAATAGACAATTACCTTTCTTAGCTACCCTGGACCTCCCAGATATGTCAAGGATTTTAAATGATCTGATCTGTCACTCTGCCCAATGGCCCGCCATACCGGCCAAACTACCATATGACATCCCTAAATTCGATGGCAAACCAAGAGAGGACCCAAACAATCATGTAATGACTTTTCACCTTTGGTTCTCATCCAACTCCTTGATGGATGGCTCTATTCATTTACGCCTTTTTCAGTGAACTCTCACAGTTTCCGCTGCGAAGTGGTATATATAATTACCACAAGGTTTCTTCATCGACTTCAACACCCTCGCTATGGCTTTCCTCACCCACTACCAGTTACCGATCCGCTATGAAACGGGGACCGAGATTTTGAGTTCTTTTAAACAAACCAAAGTCACTCATATCTCCGATCACATTCATGAGTGGCGACGGAGACAATGTTTCATCAAAATCAAACTTCTTGATCAGCTGCTAAAAGAATGGTTCATGAAATCATTCGTGAACGACATCGGTCGTGATATTACCATGGGTGGAGTTGTCATGGAAGAACAGGCCATTAGTCGTGCTCAATACCTTGACCTCGTTTACTCACAAACGGGTACTCTTTACAACTTACTCCCTGATGCGCCTCATCCTTCTACTTCCACCACTTCAACTACTCCTGCTGCTTCTCATGCAGTTGACGGTGTGATTGACACTTTCCATGCCCAACCTCATTCCATCCAAACCTCTAGAAACACCCCCAAACCCATTTCTTCTAATGTTCAAAATGTTATGTCTCCTACCCCTCCCACCAGCAAGACTTCTGAGGTAAATGTTGTTCAATCTACCCCCGCCAGTAATAACAAATCCAGAAAGGGAAAGGGTAAGAATAAGGAGGACAAAAATAATTCACAAGCAGAAAGAACCAAAACACCACCTGTTGACGATAGGGATAAGTGCAAACCCTAATACCCTTGTCTTATCTGTGGCGATGATCACTACACTAAGGATTGTCCATGACGAGTCGAGGTTACTAAGTTCCTTCAAGGGACCATGAAACCACCCACTCCGGCCATATTGTCACAACCCTTCCCTTCTCAACAACAGGCCCAATTGGTCATCCATGACCAGCCTTCCCCCTCGAATACATCCTATGTCTTAATGTGTACAGGTGATTCAAAGTAGAATGACATCACACTTACCACTCGAGCCAAATATTATTCTTCCTCTAAAGAGAAGGTTGATGCTATACCTCCTTCATTGGTCCAACCATCTCCCATGACTCCACCTACCAACGGTCCTCTTCATCTCGAATGACCAAGCCTTAATACATTTCTTAGTCCTCCTCCAAATGGCATCGTTCGGAAATCAGCTTTCAATCCTCATGCCCGCACTGCCCAAAACTATAGTATTGTTGGAGACCTAGCCCAAGCANTGTCTTAATGTGTACAGGTGATTCAAAGTAGAATGACATCACACTTACCACTCGAGCCAAATATTATTCTTCCTCTAAAGAGAAGGTTGATGCTATACCTCCTTCATTGGTCCAACCATCTCCCATGACTCCACCTACCAACGATCCTCTTCATCTCGAATGACCAAGCCTTAATACATTTCTTAGTCCTCCTCCAAATGGCATCGTTCGGAAATCAGCTTTCAATCCTCATGCCCGCACTGCCCAAAACTATAGTATTGTTGGAGACCTAGCCCAAGCACCATCCGCGATGTTAGCCCTCGAAGTCCTTCAAAGTTGTCCTATACAAAAAAAGGCACTGTTGAAAGCTATTGGTGGAATCGACCCTATGGATACGAATTTAATAATTTCTGACTTGGAAGATCACATTCCAAGGTTACCCCCTCAACTCGCATTCCAAATACAAGTTATTGTCTCTGACAAAAATATTTGTAGAACAGTTATTGACGAGGGTGCCTCGACGTGTGTCATGTCTATTACCTGTTGGAAATCCATCGAATCTCCTCCTTTGACTGAATCCCATAACACACTCAAAGCCTTTAATGGCTCCCATTTTAAGCCTTATGGTGTCCTCCCTTCATTTTCAATCACGTTAGAAGGAAAAACCGTCCAAGTTGAAGTGGAAGTATTTGACGCCCCTCTCGATTACAACCTTCTACTTGGCCATAGCTGGATTGATTCCATGTGTGCATTTGTGTCAACTCTTTTCCGTGTCGTTCGTTTCCCTCATCAAGGAACGGTCATTACCGTCGACTAATTATCCTTCTTTAACTCGGATACGTGTACC
>JASDQU010107384.1:75062-99487 GCA_032191745.1 Picea mariana
GCATTCATCTTCATTACGACGACGAAATGCCTTTGAGTCTGGTAGAATCCACCTATCAGGCCATTCAATCGGCAACCCCTTCTACCCCCTCTCTTGGTGATTTATCACCAAATCCTTTCCACATCATTTTCCCACAGACAAGATGATTATGTCTGTTATGGAAGACACCCCCTGGGACGATGGACATCATCATTCCATCCTCTTCCTAGAACAACACACCATCAAGAGCTACCAACAGATCTCAACCCCGTCAACCGTTGTCATCATTTCCACCATTCTCGAGTCTACACACGATGTGTTTTTCGAAGGGAACTTAAAGCAATATCTCACCCACCATTCCCCTTGACATATCCATAAAACCTGGAATTGTCGAAAATGTGCACATCGGAGCTTCGTGTTCCCTGACGAAATCGTCACCTACAAGTCACTTTTCAAAGAATTTCATGACGTCTTCACCTGGAGCTATGAAAAAATGCCAGGTATTGACCCCGACATTATGATACATGATATTAAGACATACCCAAACGCTAAACCCATCCGACAACGCCTTTGTTCGGTCCACCCATGTAAAGTGGCCACTATCAAGCTTGAAGTCGAGAAACTTCTCAAAGCCAACTTTATTTACTCGATGGCTCTCACTGACTAGGTTTCCAATCTTGTCCCGATCGACAAGAACAAGACACAATCCGCGTGTGCGTTGATTATAGGGATATTAACAAAGCATGTCCTAAAGACAACTTTCCTACCCCCTTTGTCGACCAGATCATCGACGATTGTGCCATAAGTGAAATCTTCTCTCTGATGGATGGTTTCTCCAAATATAATCAAATCAATATCGTTCCCGAGGACCAACACAAGACCGCTTTTATTTGTCCTTGGGGCACTTTTGCTTATCAAAAATTTCCTTTCGGTCTAAAAAACACTGGCACAACTTTTCAATGCGCTATGTCTTATGCCTTCCATGGTATAGAGCACATCGTGTAGCCATATCCCGACGACTTACCCGTTGATTCCATGCGTTGTGTCGATCATCCAATACACCTCCAAGCCATTTTCCTCCGATGTCAGTTTTACCATATACGCTTGAATCCTCACAAATGTGTTTTCTACATAGAATTTGACCGAATTCTAGGATTTATTGTTTCACGTCAATGGATCAGGGTATATCCTTTAAAGGTTGAGGCTATTCTCAATCTCCCTCCACCTTCTTCGCTTTGCCAGTTACAAAGTTTGCAAGGGAAAGCAAAATTTCTTCGTCATTTCATCTTGAACTATGCCGAGCTAACTCTTGGATTTACGCGACTACTCAAAAAGGGGTCTGAGTTCATATGGGATACCATTGCCAACAAAGCCTTCGAAGCTTTGAAACTGTCCCTGAGACGTACTCCACTTCTCTTCCCACCTGATTACAGTCGTGATTATTTCCTCTACCTCGCAACCTCGGATTACACCATCACTATGGTTCTCGTCTAGAAGGATGATGAACATGATGAACATGTCATCTATTACTTGAGTCAAAGTCTAACGCCTACCAAAACCAAGCATTTACATGTTGAAAAACTGGCCTTGGCTTCCATCCAAGCAATTCAACATTTCTAGCACTATATCCTCTCTCGCAAAACCATGGTAATTTCTAACTGCAACCCTATGCAACACATTCTCACACGTCAACTACTAGGGGGAAAATACTCCAAATGGATCATAATACTCCAGGAGTTTGACTTATAATTCGAACATGCTAAGTCCAAGAAATCCTTAGTGTTTGCCGAGTTGATATGCAACTTTCCCTACTCTAAGAGAGAAAATGTAGCAGCCGATTCATTACCTGATGAATCCCTTTTCCTGATTAGCTCCGATGATCTTTGGTATGGAGATATCATCATATATCTCCAGACCCAGACTTTCCAGCCCAATTTGTCTAGTACTGACCACCGTCGAATGCGCTACCAAGCCCGTCAGTATATTATCCTTAGTGATACTCTTTATCGTCGGGGGATTGACTTATTTTTTTTACGTTGCCTCACGTTTGACGAAGTGTAGAAAGCCTTACATGACTATCATTCTAGAGCCTGTGGTGGTCATATGTCTGGGTATGCTACTACCTAGAAGATCTTGCGAGCAGGGTATTTTTGGCCTTCTTTATTTAACGATTGTATAATTGTCATCCAAAACTACCACACTTGCCATACCTACAACCATAAAATACGGTCACATCCTGCTCCTCTTCACCCTGTGGTCTTCGTTGGTCCTTTTGCGAAATAGGGTATCGATTTCATGAAATGTCACCCTCACTCGGTTGGGGGGCATGGATACATTATTGTAGCCGTAGATTATTTTATGAAATGGGCTGGGGTGATGCCGACATTTGACAACACCAAAAAGACCGCAGCGTTATTCATATTCAATCACATCATAGCTCATTTTGTTGTTCCTCAGGCTATCGTCACTAATCACGGTAGTCACTTTAGAAACTTCATAATGTCCGAACTCACTGAAAAGTTGGGTCTTCTCCATGAAAACTCAACACCCTATTACCCACAAGCCAACGGCCAAGTCAAAGCAATTAACAAAGTTCTCATAACCATGCTTCGATGAATAATAGGGATTCACAAAACAAGTTGGCACACGATGTTGTTTTCAGCATTGTGGGCTTACCGGACATTCGTTAAGTCTGCTATCGGGTTTACACCATTCCGGTTAGTCTATGGTCTAGAATCCATCCTACTGATTGAATGTGAGATACCCTCCTTAAAACTAGTCGTCGAACTCCTCCCAAACACCTCTGTCGAAGAAGAACATCTGTTGTATCTCATGTGATTAGACGAAACTCATCGTGATGTCGCCCTAGTCATAGAAGCCCGGAAGAAATGCATGAAATCCTAATACGACAAACATGTCAAGCTTGGCATTTTCTCTGAAGGTGATCTGGTTCTTCTTTACGAACAAGATCGAGATATGCTAGGAGAAGGAAAATTTGAAGCTATGTGGCAAGGTCCTTATATCATTAGACGAGTTTTGGAGAAAGGAGCTTACAAGTTAGTAGATTACGATGGTATCCCTTTGAGTGAACCTAGAAATGGTTGTACTTAAAGAAGTACTATGCCTAAGGTCACCTGTGCATGAGTACTTGTATTTTATTGTATCATACTTCTTGTGTGTTACTATAGTATGTTTTTTCGTTATCTGGTCTCTACTCTCGACCGCTTATGTTACATTTTGTTTGGTTTCCAGATGTCAGAGTCTTCGCTACCCCACATTGGCTTCGCTAATGGCGCTAGCCGTAGTACTCAGAACCTTTCTTCTGCTACTTGGGCAATTTACACCCCTACAAACAAATTTATCACTCTATGAGGTGTGTGTCTCGATCGTGCGACCAACAATATTGCATAGTATAGCGTCGTTATCGAATTATTKATTGATGTTATTTCGCTCGGTATCCGTCACTTGGTTGTACGACTCGATTCACAGCTAGTAGTACTATAGTTAAGTAATGTCTATGCTATTCAAAGTCCTACTTTATTACGGGTATATTTACAAATTCACCTCTTGGAACGTTATTTTGATTATATTGAGTATCATCACATTCCTAGATGTATAAATACATTAACTGGTGCATTAACTAACTATGTATTAGATAGACATTTGGGCCATTTATAAACCAATCACATCACATGTATCACACAACACAAGATAAGCCGGTAGAAGCTGTATATATGTATATAACGATCAAAAGTGTTTTACAAAAAGTTTATGTCTAAGGACCAAAATCTCAAAAATGAAGCTTGTAGCGTCTACAAAATAGCGTCATGGGTGATGCTCACGATAACACACAACTGTCCGGGCCACCCTACGAAGCAGTTGACTAATAGACTCTAACACGCCCACGATATGGCGCTGATAACATCGAGAGATCTCCCTGATAGCCAGGTCTGGGATGTCAGCAGTCAACCCCTCCAAGTTTTTCTTCACTGCCTCATAGTCTTCAGCATCCCATCGCACCACTGGAGCCGCCTCTCCTCACTGCTGAATAGGAGATGTGCCTGGAGGTCGATATGGCCCCACATCTGTGTCATCAAAAAGAGGTCTTTTGATTAGTTCTTGGACAAACATAAAAACATTTTATATGATAAAAATCACAAAAACATTTAAAAGAACAAAATGTGTACTTCTTACCTAGGTCACCCCATTGAGCATCCTCAAGTAGGGCTAAATTTGGATCCCCTCGGAAGTCCAATCTGTCGTAGGTGTAGTCATCAACCATCAGCATCTGTGGCTGCAACCAGTCAAAGAATGAATCATTGTATTTGATGATGGGCCCAACTACGTGTCGGGCCATGAGGTTGCACCACCTCAACATCCTCGGATCTTGTGGGGCCGGTAGACTCCACTCAACCTGTAATCTCAGCAATGGAACCCTCTCAAGAAAGAAAGACACCAAAAGTGATTCGTACCCGAACTTCTTCAGGTCGCCATTCCTGCATTTTGTCAATTTCCTCTTCATATTGCGGAGAACTGCATCTGACTATAGTATTGGAAGTAGCTCTGGAGAGCAATGTGTGGAGCTACGCTCCCGACCATGCGTGCTATAGTGAACAAGATGGTTCGCAGGGTCAAATCTTGGACCCCCCAAATAACCACCTTGCCTTTGCTTCTTTTTGCCTCTAGAACGCAGTACTGGCGACAATACTCACTCATAGGGAGTCCACCACCTTGGCTACCGGTCAAGATGGCATGGTACCCACGCCATGATAACCCTATTAGTAATTAGATATCCTCAATATCTAGGGTCAAGGTGTGGACTCCCACATGAAACAACTACTAGTCCACGTCCCACATATGAACCAGGTACTCCAACAACCTAATTTGGGCCCTCATGCCCGGAATCTAGAAGAATTTCAAGAGTCCACAGTCTCGAAGGGCAGCAATGGTACTCGGGTCATTCCTGACTCTCCTCCTCATGTTCTCTTTCTCGCCACTCCAGCATCATGATGCTCAAATGCCTGCACAAGAGCCATAAGAGAAGGGTCAGCAACTCATTTCAAACCTTGGCATTTTTTTTATTGAGCAAAAATCAAGTTGAATTTTCATTTTGCGGCCCCCGCAGGTGTCCCTTTAGCACAGTGTGAGATTCTCGCAGGTGCCCTTAAGGCCGCCTGCGAGAATCCTAGATTCTTATAGGTCCCATATGGATAGTCTGCGAGAATGCTTGGGTGCGATTTTTTGCCCTAAAACGAACCCAAAACCTTGAAAATTGCCAATGAAAACAAAAACTAAACCATGGAAAAGGTAGGAGATCAAGAGCTTACCTTGTTGACGGAGACGATTCGCCAAATGGTTGCTTGTGCCTCCCACGATCGAGCGATGAAATTTGGAGGAAAAAGAGGTGGTTTGGGCAAAGTTCTTGGCAAAATCACAATGAAAGTGGTAAAAGCCCTTTTTACCCTTATTTATTCACTTTTTACCATTTTAGTTGATTTTTTATATTGTTTTGGTCATCAAACCTAATGTCTAATAGTCCTATGAGTGTAACTTTTTGCAGATATAGTGATTTTGAAGTCCACAAAAAGGAGTACGAATGTTTTTCCCTTTTTGTCGCATGTACAACTGTTTTTTATGTTTTTTAGAAAAACCTTGAGCTCAGTCTTCGTTCATTCTCGCGCTCGAAAATACATGAGAACATAACCAAAGTATACCTTTATCGTCTTTTTTTACTCATCATGGTAACACGAAAACAACAAACGCAAAGGAGTGTCCTTTAAGCTCTTTTCACACTCCATAAAAAAGAAAAGATTGTCGAGCGACCTTGTTCTGTTCATGCTCGTAAAAGTATCTGAACAAAATGTTTGATGGGCGATAGTTTATCACTTTTTCAGTCCTGTCGAACTATTTTATGAAAAAGGAACTGAGAGTTCTCTTTAAGTGTTTTTCAGACTCTCAAAACATGAAAAACCCTCAAGTTTTCTATCTTTCGACTCGTTAAACAAACATCGAAAGACTTGTAATGGGATCGAACCACTCCTTCCTAGGGTTCGTTAAACATACTCTGAGGGACTTGTCTGAAGGATGAGCTTACATCAACAAGAATATGTTATCCTCCTCAACCTTGCGTAAATATAAAGAGGTACTCGCCAGAAATGGTGGGGGGGGATTTGGGAAAGGGATGTGTTTTCGTATTCACATTAATGGCAATAAGTGTCGCTCTTGAACATGACACCCCCTATTCATTATTTGAAGTCAGTTTCGGAAATCCATTTGTCTCTCATTCGACTTGCCACAATATCATATCCTGGGTCGTCTCTAACTCAGTGTTGCCAATTCCTTGGTCGTGTCATTCATATATTCAAGAGAAGTTCATCCAAACCCTCTATTGAGTCGACCATCTGCAGTTGTTCATTCTTACCAAGTCAGTCTTCCTTGTGTCCATTTCAATCTATATTCATAATCTGTTTCACCTTCAAAATATGTTACTTGTTTCGTGTCATTGATGGGGATACATCAAGGCCCTCCTGTGACGAGTCTTGTTCCATTGAATCCAACTCATTATCCAGAAACAAGACTTAGAAATTATTTGGTACCTTGGAACTTGCATGCCTCAATGGAAGATTTCCTCGCTTTCGACAATGGGTTTTCATTATCGACCCTTGATCAAGAGATTCCATCGAATATTCGACCTCAGCTCATTTATTCACATTCATTGGATTGTACTAGTGTACATTGGGATTCATTGACATTAACGATGATTTCCCTCACACTTGTTAATGGTTTCATCAACGACCGGTAATCAAGTGGTTTCTACCATGTTGTTCAACACATGTAATCACATGGCTAGATTCATACTTTCGGGTGATGGGATTGAAAACCCTAGGTCCCATCATTTGATCCAGGCTGCGATGGAGTATGTATGATTTGCATCGACACATAGATCCACTTTGTATGTCACGTGGCTATGTCATCTTAATTTGAATCTTCTTGCATAGATCCACAGTGTATTCTTGGTGGCTATGCAGTGTTTTGACAGCATGGATCCACGGTGTATGATTGGTGGCCATGACCTACGTTCATGATGTTTTTCGTCTATGATTTGAGTATGGGAATGCCTACCTCAGAAGTGGTATTATATTCTATAGATGCTTGGTTGTTTGCAGGTTTCCGATTAGGTGCACTCCCGGTTTCCGACACACACACGCAGTTTACAAAGTATTTCGTCTATCACAGATTCCGGCCTCATACTTTGGGGGGCATTCTATTACACATGATTTTGGTCATTCTGGTGATATCTTAACAATGGTGTATTCAGGCTCCCAACCAGGACTTTTTGCCTGAGAAAAGTGGCTCTTGTCTCCTTCCAAAAACATATTTTTAAGGTGAGTTTGCAGGCTGCCTATGGCCTAGGTTGCGAGAATCCCTCATTCTTGTAGTCCACCCACACTTAGGGTGTGAACTTCTCGTAGTCTGCTCCATACACAGGGTGCGAACCTGTTTTTAATCTTGGAAAGGAGAAGATTTCTTGAGGGTTCTAGAAGGGAATCTTCTAGAAAATGAGTTGGCATTCGTATGGTTGTCATTTTACTGACTTCTCATGATTTGATGGGATCATCCTCATCCATGTAACCATCTCTCCTTCTCCTATATATTAAAAGGTTTCTCTTGGAAAAGGTTAAGCAAGATTGAATGAAGAATTGGTGAAAGAATTGTGTGAAGAACCCTGCTTTGACATAAGCTTGAAGGCTCTATTTGGTCTATCAAGAGGAATTTGATCTTTTTCATGCAAGTATAGAGCAAGTGTGTGTTTTGGAACCAAGGGTCATTGAAAGGGATCTTGCAACATCAAGGTGATCAGGTTGTATCTTCTACTTTCAATTAATATGATACAGCGACATGTCTCTTTCCCATAAAGTCACTCTTACTTTATTGTGTAATTCCTTGATCGTATGCATAAGTTGACGTTGAATATATTTTGTTATCTTCACTTTGGTTGGTTGGTTTTGTCTCGGAATTGACTTCACGAGAGCACCGGAGTGAAGCGGGAACAACAAAGACCTAAGGAAGCGATATAAAGGTATGTCACTTATTCCTTCCTATTAGCATATTCAATGATTACAACTTAGGGAAAGAGTCGTGTCATGTCCTGTTTTGTTCTAGATCCAGGTGGATCTAGGGAGATATGTTAGTGTCCGCATCGACCAATTAGTCCGATAACAAAAGGATGGTGGCTTAAGCTTCCTCAACTCTCCTTGCAAACTTTCCAATTCATGTATTCTTCTTTGGTGCCTAACAAGAGACACCTCTGGACTACTTATGGAATATTCATATGCATAAAGTTTCCTTTCTGAGTAGGGAGGTGAGTGGTTTATCTGAGCTCTACTAGCACTTCTTGAATAACCAGCTTTTATGCATTTATCTCTTCTTTCATGACACATGATTTCTTCCTCTTGTTTTCAGTTTGATCCTTTATTTGTTTGCCTCTACAACTGATTTAAGATTTTCATCACTTGAGCATTTATCTGATTTTGTTCTCTCACCGGTCTGTCATTGTCTTCTTTGTAACTCTCCACTTCTATTTTCAGGCTTCTCATAGTCTCTATCAATTTTTCTTTCTCCCCTCTTCCCTTGTGTCCATTGGATTCTGTCTCTATGTTACCAACACTGATATTTTGACCTTTGGCATCCTTATCATGGTTGTAAGCTCCCTCTCCTTCTTCCATTTATTGATTATGCATTCTCATATTAAACTGATATGTTTACATCCCTTAATTCTGCAAAATGTGGAAGTAACCATTTTGTTAGGGTTATACATATTATAAACAGAATTTTCTAAACAATGCTATAGGTCCTTTTTCTTCTCAATTCATGAAGAAAATATATCATTCTTAATATTATAACAATTCCATGTTATTTTCCTTTGAATCATATGTCCCAATAACTGTAATATTACCCAATTTGATATTTGAGCTTAATGTTATGGCTTCCCCCCCCAAAAAAAAACAATTTTAGCCCCTATTATTTTGATTTGCAACATGATTTTGTCGAAAAATTCCACATCTCCTTTCACTAATACAGAATTAAAATTTTGCACAGGCACTTCATTGAAACCACTTTTCATGTGACCATGGCTCGAAACCATGGGCTTATTCACTCTTTATGGCCTCACTATGTGTTCTTATGCACAGGATATTTTTCGGACACCATTTTTGAGGGCTTGGTTACTTCCAGACCCTTTTTACCTTATCAGATACCAGTGTTGGGACCAAGTCCTCCTAACTTCAGCCTTTGACTATTCTCCCTTTCCAACATTCTGATTTCCCCCGGAGTTACACTTCACTGAACCTTTCAATAACTCCACTAGCAGATCGGGTGGTCAAGATTTAATCTCCCATGAATGGATGGTCCCACCCCATCTGAAGGCTTCAACGAGATCAACAATCACGACTTAATCGGGCATTGGGATGGATGACCCTTAGCTAGTTAGGGACTTCGATGCTCTAGTAATCTGGGAATTTTCCACTCCCAAGTCATTCCACTTCCCTAGAGTGAAAATCATCGAACTACTTACCTTGTCCTTCCACTATTTAATAGGATGATTAGGACTTAATCAAGCATTGGGACGAACGGTCCTCAAACAATTTGGGACTTTAGTGCTTTAGGACTTTGAGACTTTTCCACTCCCGAGTCATTCCACTTCCCCTGAGTGATAACTTCTGAAGTGCTTACGCCATCCTTCTATTGCTTGATCCAATAGTTGATAAAGGTCCCAAAGGGATCTTAGATTGATGGTCTGTGTGCATTCGCGACTTCGATCTTTGACACTTTTCACTAGTAGAGACCTTGGAAACTCTCGGAGGCTATATTCTTGGAGATGAAATGGCATGTTGATGTCACCTATGGTGACGTGGACCCTTGGCATGTGTTTCACGTGTCACCAAAAAATGAACAGGTTGGGGTCCAAAATATATTGAATCTAGGTGACACATGTCCCCACATGACACCCCTGCCACATGGCCTATGACACATCATCCATAAAATGAAGAATCCACATTCTTTGCTCCAAATCTGACAGTCTGTGTGATTTCATAGACTGCGGATTTACACTTCACGGTTTTGGAACTTCATGGCTTTGATATGTAACATACCCATTAATCATCAAAGTGGCAAAGTTCTAAACTCTAGAAACTTCACTAACCTTCCACCATTTCTAGATCTGACGGTCAACATTTGTCTTGAAGTCCTTCCCTCGATCTAACAGTCGACAGGAATTCAGAACTTTGACGCTCTAGGACTCCGAGTTATAGTAGTCCTAAAAGGTTCAATTCCTCATATTTAAACTTCCTGAAGTGGTCAGCGTCAGATGACCATGATCAACAACAGATATTTCCCTCGAGCCTCCTATCAGATTGAACAACCGAGGGGATTTTGTGACTTCGACGTTTCAGGATTTTGCCTGCCTACCATAATCACCGAAGCGGTGAAATTCCAGAGTCTTTCATCTCTTTCTTTGCTTTGGTTGATGGTTGATGATCTACAAGATTGATATGACGGTTGTGACTTAATCTCTCCCATCCTCTAGTTCACCTTTATCTGACGGTCCTCGTTCACCTGCCTTTCGATCTAACGATCCATAACTCCTTGATTCCACGATGGTGATCACTCCTGAATTCAAAAGGGAATGGTCATGATTCTACGATCCTTTACAAAGGATCTTTGCATGCACAACGCTCTAGTTTCTGCACGATCTCTGCAGTGCTAGCTCTCCTGATATTTAAGATTTCAAGGACATATTCAATCTTAACCATAATACCCTGTCCAACAGTTCCGGCCCATAACAGTTGGGTGTTTCAACTTGAAGCTCTAATACCAATCTATAATGTACCTAGCCACCCTCAGGCTGGGATACGCTACTGCAAGGACTACAACATACCCAACCACCCATAGGATGGGCACGCTGCCTTCCAAACTCTCTCTATGAACTTATCTCGAATTCAGATAAGATTCTAATTAATAAAGAGGCATGAAATATTCACATGCATAGATCAAGATTCATGCTACCACATAAAATAAATGAACCATGTCATGCACCGCTATAACTAACAAGCATGCATATTATAGATACAAATTTCATAGATAAATAAATACACAGCGGAATAAATACACATGTAAATAAAACCACGATAGAGATCACTTATCTTTCATGAAATGAATCACCAACTGGCTGCATACCACGTACGTTCCACCCAACCGTAGACAATGTTATTCCAAGTCTCAACAACAATGTCATCCCCCAGTTAGGGCTATGAATCCACAAGGACAGTTCCAGGGTGTCACTAGGCTTCCCAAACCAGTCAACACTCAAGCTCTCATAGGATTTTCAGCACCCATAGCAATCCAAAGTACACCAGCTCTCTTCTACCCAGCCTGCACAACCCAAGAGAATGGACCCCCTTCTTTTCCATGCAGTCCCTCAAGCTATCCATCTCCTTCCAAGGGTCCAATGCATCTGGTCAAGAATATCCATGCTGGGACTCTCAGGATTCGCAGTTGTGAGCAAACATTAACACAGGCCAAAGCATTTCAGTCATGCAGGCATTAATTCATGGCTGGAATACACCAACAGTCATTACGATCGACCAAACCATGGCTCCTCTCCACCAATTCATTTTCCTTTCCCAAGCCAAAACATGAATGGGGAAAGATGAGTGGGTGACAAAATGAGTGGAGAGAGAACAAAATGAGAGGTGTGAACAATGAACAATGAGTGAGTGAGCGAGTGAAGAAGAACCAACCCCCAAATAGACCAAAGATGGGTTTATGTATTCCTTGGAAATAAGGAACCACTTGGCCTTCCCCCAAGAAGCTCATGTAATTGTTATTCTCCACTAAAACAAAAATGGGTAAATAAAATATAAAATAAATACTTAGCCCCTCAAGCCCCCTCTCTTGTGGAATCATAGCCCCCTATAACTCTTGTCCTTGTCTGTCTAGCAGTTAGTGATGTGTTTATTATTTATAATGATCAAAACATTACATTTCCTAGGCACACTGGCCTATTTTAATAGTTTGGGGTGATCTTCCCTTTCATAAATTAATAAGATACATTATTTAATACAGGGCTCAAAACCGGGGTATTACAAAAATAGGGAACATATAGAAAAAAAAAGATGG
The DNA here is from genome assembly GCA_032191745.1 of Picea mariana. NCBI lineage: Eukaryota > Viridiplantae > Streptophyta > Pinopsida > Pinales > Pinaceae > Picea > Picea mariana. Next base: position 87,219 of record JASDQU010107384.1, read on the forward strand.
ATGAAAATACAGTGCAAAATAAGATGGATAAAAAGATGGGAGAATTGAAAAACTCCATGTCAACCATATTTTTACGTATCCTAGATGAGATATTCCTCCAAGTAGATATTAGGACACAAGAAATCATGTAAATGTGGAGGAAATAAAGATTGAGCCCCAAAATCATGATTATTCATCACCTCCGGATCCACATCATTGGGGGTTCCACTTGGCACCAAGGAACTACTCAAATCCCAAGATCGATATGACGAATTTTGATTCTAAAGATCCTATGACACATATATTCTAAATGAAGCAATTATTTGATCTACAACAAGTGTTAACCTTATAAAAGGTATCTCTTGCATCCTTGTATTTAGAAAATGATCAATTTTTTTGGTATCAATGGCTCTGTGAAAGAAAAAAAGGATTTTATTATCTCTTGGTCCATTTTATGGATGAATTGATAGCACATTAATGAGGATATTAAGAACAATACATTTTTTAGTCAATTGATATATCTTCAGCAAAGAGGTCCAATTACAGAGAACATTCAACAATTCCAAAAAGTAAGTATTAGGGTAAAGAACATTCCAGAGGATAATTTGTTAGATTTGTTTATGGGCACTTTAAGGGAGAACATTCAACATGAGGTGCATCTCTTCAAACCTAAATCCCTAGAGCATGCTTTCAGTATGGCAAGGAAAGTTGGAAGTAAAAATATGGTCACTAGAAGAGTGGGCTCTAACAACTCTAGAGATCATCATGCTCCCTCTCCTAGACTCACTCAACTTACAAGGTTGACACCTCAACAAATGGATGAAAGAAGAGCAAAGTGACTATGTTTCAATTATGATGGAAAGTACAATATTGGGCATAAATGTTGGCAAGTAGGTCAGGTGCCACAATGAATGTCAATAAAATCGCTTCTACGTTCTCTCTACAATAACGCATAGCGAAGGTTGGAGAGCATGACTACGGGCTGGTGGGGCGAGCTGAGAAGAAATTATTCTACATAGATTGTGAAGAAAAAGTTCAACAATTAGAACCATAGCAGAATATAGAACTAGAAGATACTATTCCAACCATATATTGTCATGAATTGGCTGGCATCAGTACTTCACAAACCCTCAATATAGAATGATATATAAAAAATAAAAAGGTAACAATGTTGATTTATTTTGGTAGTACTCATAACTTTATTAATTGCAAATGAGCGAAACTTCTCAATTCCTTTGTATTTCGAGCACCAGAGTTTTAAGTAATGATTTCAAATTGAGGTATCATAAATTGTTCAGGGAAGTGGCATAGTATTAATCTCAATGTGGGGGAGTATTTATTGGATAGTTTCATGATTGTAATCCAAATGGGTGGTATTGATGTTGTATTATGGGTCCAACGGTTATAATCATTGGGAACATTGGCTCTTAATTTTCAATAAATTTTCATGAGATTATCCTTAGAAGGAAAGGGAATTGAACTCAAATATATCCAAGGGAAGCCCTATAAAGTGACAAGCTCTAACAACATGAAAAAATTACTCAAAAAGGGACACAATGGTGTACTTTCACAATTGTGCTCACTAGTTGTTTAAACATACCTTATATTCCAGTGGATCTCCAAAAAGTTATCGAAAATCATTCCAAGGTATTTGAAGAGATTCCTAAGGGTATTCCACTTGTTCGAGATCGTGACCATGCTATTCATTTTCAACCATGAAGTATACCACCTAACATTGGGTCTTACAAGTACCCATATGCACAAAAGAGTGAGATTGAGCATATGATTCAAGAAATGTTAGAGGTCGACATCATTCAGCCTAGTCAAAGTTATTTATCTTCACCAATGGTTATGGTAGCAAAAAAGGATGGCTCATGGCTTATATGTCCAAATTATAGATAGCTCAACAAAATGACCATTAAGGATAAGTTTCATATTCCTGTCATTGTATTAGATGAACTACAAGGATACGTTTTTTTACCAAGTTGGATCTCTGCTTTAGATATCATCAAATCATAATGTGGTAAGAAGATATTCCCAAACTATCCTTTAGAACACATGAAGGTAATTATGAGTTTTTGGTGATGCCATTTGGCCTTACTAATGCACCTTCAACATTTCAAAGCTTGATGAATTATGTTTTCAAACCCTTACTCAGAAAGTCCATGTTAATATTTTTTGAGGATATACTAATTTACAACAAATCATGGGAAGAACATGTACAACATGTTGACATGGTGTTAAAACTATTGGAAAAGAAACAACTATATGCAAATCCTTCCAAGTATTTCTTTGGGGTTCAAGAAGTAGAATATTTGGGTTATATTTTATCTCACGAAGGTGTCAGAGTGGATCCTAACAAAATTACAACTATGATGGAATGACCAATTCTTAAAGCCTTGAAGAATCTTAGAGGATTCTTAGGATTGACAGGATATTAATGCAAGTTTGTTAGGAATTATGGTTAAATAGTAGCACCTATAACAACGTTATTAAAAAATGAAGCATTTTCTTGGACTCAAGAAGCAACCAAATATTTTGAAAATCTGAAGGAGGCTATATGTACGACTACTATCATGGCCACACCTGACTTCACAAAAACCTTTATTGTTGAATATGATACCTCAAGACATGGCATTGGTGCAATTTTTATGCAAGAAGGAAGCCTTCTTGCCTTTGAAAGTAGCTAACTTAAAGGAAATAACGTACTCAAACCCATTTATGCAAAGGAAATGATGGTCATGTTACATGAATTTAAGAAATGACACTTTACCTAATAGGAAGACACTTCAAGGTAAAAACAAATCATGATAGTTTGAAGTACTTCTTAGAACAACGGTTATCTTTAAAAGAACAACAAAAATGGCTTACAAAGATGCTAGGCTATGAATTTGAATTTATTTACAAAAAAGGAAAACAAAATATGGTGGTATATGCACATTCAAGGAAAGAACAAGATAGAAAGGGTTTATTGTGTGCTATTTCTATTCCATAATCTGATTGAGTGGAAGAAGCAAGGATATAATGGAAGCAAGATCAAAAGGTATGCAAGATTATTCAACAACTACAAGAGGACCCAAATACATTAGACAAATTTGTGTGGAAGAATGATTTATTGTGGTATCAAGATCACTTATATTTATGTAAGAATTCCTAACTCAAACAGAAGGTCTTTTGGAATTACACACTTCTCCTATAGGAGGACATTCAGGGTTCTTGAAAACTTACCACGGGATCAAGAAGAATTTTTTGGGGTAGGTAATAAAACTGATGTTCAAAATTTTGTGACTGAATGTATGGTTTGTCAACAAAATAAGGGAGAGACAATCAAGACCTCGGGTCTCCTACAACCATTAGCTATGCCAGCTCAACGTTGGGAAGAGGTTTCAATGGACTTTGTTATAGGTCTACCCAAGTATGAACCTAGAAAGAATGTCATCATGGTAGCAGTGGATTGACTCACAAAGTATGCCCATTTTTGTTCCCTTTCTCATCCTTTTAAAGCAAGTACAATAGACACAACATTCCTGGAAACAATTCAAAAGCTACATTGAATCTCTAAGATCATTGTAAGTGGCAGAGATCCAATTTTCACTGCAAATTTTTGGATTGAATTATTTTCTTGTTTGGGTACTCAATTGGCTCACAACTCCTCTTACCATCCTCAATCTGATGGGAAAACTGAAATTGTGAATAAATGTCTAGAAGGGTACCTTTGTTGCTTTGCATCTGATAAACAAATATAATGGGTCAAGTGGTTTCCCTTGGAAAAATGGTGGTACAAAACACCCTTTCATACTTCATAAAAAAATTTCCCATTTATGGCACTTTATGGATATCATCCTTCATCCATCACATCACCCTTGAAAGGGAAAGAAAAGATTCAAGAAATGGAGGACCACATAGAGTACCAACAAGAGGTTCTCAAACTATTGAAGGACAACTCGGTTACAACACACAATAGGATGAAACAACAAACAAATAAACATCACATCGAAATGAAATTTGAAATGGGGGATTGGGTATTTCTGTGGCTACAACCATACAAATAGATGTCCCTCAAGCAACAAAAGAAGGACAATAATTAGCACCTAAGTATTATGGTCCCTATAAGGTGTTGCAAAATATTGAAAGTATGGCTTACAAATTGGAGTTACCTCCAATGTCCTCCATCTTCACATATACATCCAGACTTCCATGTTTCATGCTTAAAGAAGGTAATGGGTGACAAGATCCCAATTCAAACTATTTTACCAGAGATCAGTGAACAAGGGAAAATCATACTAGAACTAGAAATACTCATTGAATCAAGGGTTAAGAAGCTACGAAATTGATCAATTATTGAGTACTTCATCAAGTGGAAGAACCTACAAATAGAATAAGCGGCATGGGAAGATGAGTTCTTCATGCAGAAACATCCACAACTAATCAAGTGTTGAGGGAAACACTTGTTTGAAGGGGAGGGGCATGTTAAGCCCCATGTAAAGCCCTAGATATTGAGTTGTTGTATTTCTATTGTTATATATTAGTATTGTCGGCTAGACCTTTTAATTGTACTTGTACCCTTGGTCTCATATATATATATATATATATATATATATATATATATATACCAAAGAGACCTAGTTTTAGGATCATTTCATTTTGTACATTTGTTCTATTCTAATAGAAGGTTTCCCCTTCAAAGAGGCTTCACAATCATTATTCTTTCTTTGTCAAGGCGTGGAGTTACTTCTCTCTCTCTTTTTATGCTATTTTGGTCATTTGATGCATAACATGAAACTTGTGAGTTGAACTCATTCAAGGAAAAGTACTCTTTGAGGCCAAAGATCAAGCAAAGTAGAAAAATTGCATCCCGTTAGCACCAACATGTGTGTTTTGGAAGACTCAAGGCCAAGACCTCATCCACCAACTTCCAAGCCTGCAATTTGCAAATTTACCCTTGAATGCAATTGTTTGTAATGTGTCTCACTCGACAAAACCCTAGTTTTGCAAATTATTAGAAAAACACTTGCATGGAAAATAAGCTCTTAGGAGAAGAGTACCTCTAGTGCCACTCTTGTGTAACAAGTCCAATGGAGTTGATGATTTATTAACTCGAAGCCCAACTTGGTTTTTATAGAGAATTGCATCTAACAACTTGAAGCTATTCATCAACATACGTTAAAGTGCTCCCAAGGGAAGAAAATTAAATAGAGCAATAGAGTTTGGTCATGTCAGCTCCTACATATGCATTTTAGCAAGATTGAGACCAACACCCTTTCCACTCATTGTTGAGGCCTCAATTTGCAAATTTAGCCCCCAAATGCAATTTTTTGCAATGTGTCTAATTGGAATAAACCATAGTTCAACAAATCGTTTGAAGAAACATTGCTCAAATCTATCATTTTTATACCTCAAGACTTAAGTGTGCATTCTAGTGCTACAAGATATTAGTGCATTGTTTTGTGGAGCACCAATTCCTTATGAGTGTGTGGTAATGTTTCGATTAGTTCTTTTTGTTCAATGTTGCACTATACACTAATTGTGCTAATAGTGACTTCAATGCCAACAAGTTTGCTTACTTTTCATTAATAACTGGATCAACAAAACAAGAAAACTCACATACACACAAAAGACTATGTGATCGTAGAAAACCTAATTTAGTTAATAACTAAAAAGTACTAAAAAGTCTCAATTGTACAAAGTTACAATAAAGTACGCTTTTGAATGGCGTCTAAAGAACAATATGTATGGCTCAAAAGGCCCAGACACAATGATCACCATATGTATGGCTCAAAAGGCTCACACACAATGATCACCATTTACGACACTTTGGCTCTCATTACAAGCTTACAACACTCTTTCTCACCAACTAGAGGATTATATCAATTGTACACTATCACCAATCCATATCCTTTATTAAATTCTTACTAAATTGATGAACCTCAAACAAGTAGAGTTGCTACATCTATGTAAATATTTAATGGATGATCTAAGTGGACTATGTCAATGATCAATACCAATCAGGTTTTCTACTTTAGTTTCATGATATCCATTTGGTGCTCAACTAACTTTTGGATCAAGTTTAATATGGTCTTCTCGAGTTCAACTTTAGATACTAACTCATCAAAATCATGCCATGTCATCTATTGGACTCACATCTCTATTGCATTTCACTTGCCATGCTTGGGCTAAGTTACATCCCACTCACTTGATATTTGTGATCAACTTGCGCTTCAGATTTGTCCTTTTATTTGCCATTATTTCTAACACAGCACATTGTTATTATAAATCAAAATGCCACTCGGTATCTAATGTAACACCATTATACAAAAGTTCATCAGAATTATGTGAGAACCATTAAAGAATATAGGGAAGATATTACAAGCCATCCAGATTCCATGTTTAAAACAAGATTAGAAGAAAGAAAGAATCTCACTATTTACAAAAGTTCATCAGACTTTTGTGAGAACCATTAAAGAATATCGGGAAGATATTACAAGCCATCCAGATTCCATGTTTAAAACAAGATTAGAAGAAAGAAAGAATCTCACTATTTCGAAATGAGATTGAAGAAACTATTTAAGCTTTTAAGGAGGCTTTGGGTATTGACAATCGGAGTGGGTTAACTCAGGAGCCATCTCCCTTCTCGAGTTACTTTTCTGGCAGGTTCTCCGGCAGCCCGTTTTTAAATTTCTGGTCAATCCAGAACTCTAATCGGTTTTCTGAGTATCTGAGTTGGTTTAAAATGGGGCAAAACCCCTCAGGTAAAGTCCTGAAATACATGGAACTTTGATCCATACGAAACTCAGACTAGTCCTGAAAATCTAGCTGGATTCAAGCCTGTTTTTTTTGCCTGAAAAGCGGATCTTGGGAGGGAAGATTGCTCCAGAGTTAGTCTACTCCATTGACAATCAACCTTATATTGTGTGTGAACATAATGACTCCATTGAGATTCAATTTTTGATGGTTGGTTCACAACATCTATTAGCCATTTGTGTGTGAACATAATGACTCCATTGAGATTCAATTTTTGATGGTTGGTTCACAACACCTATTAGCCATTAATGATTAGACCAAGCTTGTTTAATCAAGAAAAGAAGGGACAAAGGAAATTAAGTAAACTTTTCATTTTTCCAGATGGAATATCAAAATTGTTCTATTTACTGAAGATAAATTACTGAGTCTACCAATATCATAAAGTTCTTGCAGTGCCACAAAGGGCATGCATTCTATGTAATATCCAGTTTCATTACTACCGATTAATTGATCGACTTTACTCCCCTGTAAATGCATCTACAAAATTCCTTTCCAGATGGGGTAAGAAATCATAACGGGAATGAATGGTTACAGTCTTATCCACTATTCTTTACAAACGCACTTCACTTTCTACAATTAAAGAGGCCACTAGTTACAAATCCGAGAGTATTGTCGCAGAAAAGCTTCCAGTTACCTTTGAATCAATTTCCACATTCTGTTACCAGAAAGATCGCCCCTTTTGAATTCCTAACAAAGACTCATTAACAATTCAGTATGTGCCACACCATATTTTCCCCTGCCTTTTACCAAAATGAGAGGAAGCAGCTCACTGGAATCAAGAAAATTACTGGCACCAAAAAGAGCTCCATAAAAACAGTGAATGTGGTTGCAATGGGGTTATGAGACCTTGCAGACCTTTCTTGCAGGACCTTGTGATTATACTATTATAGCAATGAAATGTGATGACATCAGCGTGAGAGCCCTTCTATCATTTCTCAGAGTACCCATCTGACTCCTGCAATTGTCCTTTCTTCACAGAGGGTATTGTTTACTGCTGAATTTATCACAATACAGGTCTCAAACCTTTTTTAAGATATCATCCAATAGTTTCTTGGCCTCTTCGGGCATACCTTCCTTGCATAGTCCATCCATGAGGATGGTATATGTAATACTATTAGGGACATGACCGCTATCATTCATCTGTTGAAATACTTTTATTGCCTCCTTAAGTTTACCCACTCGGCAGAGTCCACTCATTAGTGTGTTGTATGTCACAACATTAGGGATCAGACCCTGCCCTGACATCTCATTGAAGATTTGTTGGGCTGCCACTATCATGTGAAGCTTGCAGAGTCCATCTATTAGTGTATTACAGGTAACCACGTTAGGCTTGCAACCATTCTTCAACATCTCTTGAAGGAGCTCCCCGGCCTTCTCCAGATTACCCACCTTGCAAAAACCATTTATAAGAGTATTGTATGTGATTTCATTAGGTTGATGGCCTTTTTGCACCATGACATCTAACAGCCCGAGAGCTTGTTGAAGCTTGCCTTTTTTGCAAAGACCATTAATAAAAGCATTGTATGTGACCACATTTGGAGTACATTCCTTATCCAGCATCTCGTGAAGCATTTTGGTGGCCTCTTGCAACTGTCCTTCCTTGCAGAGTCCATCTATTAATGTATTAAAGGTTACTACGTTGGGGCTGCAACCTTTCGCCAACATCTCTTTAAGGAGCTGCCTGGCCTTCTCCAGATTACCCACCTTGCAAAACCAATTTATAAGAGTATTGTATGTGATTTCATTAGGTTGATGATCTGTTTGCACCATAACATCTAACAACCCGAGAGCTTTTTGAAACATACCTTTTTTGCAGAGACCATCAATAAAAACATTGTATGTGATCACATTTGGAATATACCCTTTATCCAGCATCTCGTGAAACATTTTGGTGGCCTCTTGCAATTGTCCTTCCTTGCAGAGTCCATCTATTAATGTATTACAGGTAATTACGTTAGGCCTGCAGCCTTTGTCCATCATCTCTCGAAGGACCTGCCTGGCCTTCCCCATATTACCCACCTTGCAGAACCCATTTATAAGAGTATTGTATGTGATTTCATCAGGTTGATGGCCTGTTTGCACCATAACTTCTAACAACCCCAGAGCTTCGTGAAGCTTGCCTTCTTTACAGAGACCATCAATAAATGCATTGTATGTGATCACATTTGGAGTATAACCCTTATCCAGCATCTCGTGAAGCATTTTGGTGGCTTCTTGCAATTGTCCTTCCCTGCAGAGTCCATCTATTAATGTATTACAGGTAACTACGTTAGGCCTGCGACCTTTCTCCAACATCTCTTGAAGGAGCTCCCTTGCCTTCTCCAGATTACCCACCTTACAAAACCCGTTTATAAGAGTATTGTATGTGATTTCATTAGGTTGATGGCCTGTTTGCACCATAACATCTAACAGCTTGAGAGCGTGTTGAAGCTTGCCTTCTTTGCAGAGACCATCAATAAATGCATTGTATGTTACAACATCAGGACGTATGTTTTTGTCAAGCATTTCATTGAATAGCTTCCTAGCCTCGTCCAACATGCCTTCCTTGCAAAGACCGTCAATCAGAGTACTGTATGTAATGACATTGGGATTATAACCTTTGTTTAACATCTCATAAAGTAGTTTCTTGGCATCTTCGACCCTACCCTTTTTGCATAGTCCATCAATGAGGGTGCTCAACGTGAACGTGTCAGGTTCATGGCCTTTCTGCAGCATAACAGCCAACAACCCGAATGCCTCGTGGGTTTTCCCTGTCTTGCAGAGTCCATCTATTAGGGTGTTATATGTAACAACATCAGGAACCTGTTTTTTGTCCACCATTTGATTGAAAAGGTTCACAGCATACTCTATTCTGCCCTCCCTGCAAAGCCCTTTCATGAGAGTACTGAAGGTTATGACATTTGGAACATACCCGTGTACGTCTATTTCTTCAAACACTTTGACTGCATAGTCCATTCTAGCTGTTTCACAGTGGCAATTGATGGCAATATTTAAAGTTGTGAGATCTGGAACAATACCTGCTTCAATCATATGTCTGTAAACAGACAAGGCTAGCTGGTGTCGATTCCCTCGGGCTAGGCTTCTTAAGAGAAGATTGCAGGTGATGACAGATGGAACGGATTTAGCTGAAAGAAGCATGTTCTTGAAGGTTTCCACTGCCTCTGGAAGCCTGTTGGTGTTACACAAATTTTTAATGCGTTTCTCTGCATTGTTACTGGCATTGAAAGTGTGGGAGGAGTGTGTGGCGCGAGAGGAGTATGGGAGGGTTTGAAGAGGTAAAATGATATGGGTTGTAGGCTTCTTCTTCGTGTTTGAAGAAGGATGGGGAGGGGGATGATGAGTAACAGCGAGCGAAATGTTGGATATGGAAAGCATGGTGAGCAGATTGAGATGGAGATTGAGAATAGCTGGTGTGTGTATGAATGTATGGAACACCACGCGTTTCAAAACTCCAGAACTCTTTCTTTGCTGCGGTAAGTTCTATATCTTTAACGGCAATACGGCCGTTTATCGACATAAAGTTAAAAGTTAATCAGTGAATGATTCGATTGATTGTTTCAAAAGCTTTGAGAACACTTCTCATTTGTTTTTGTTTGTATGTAGTTTAACTGTTTTATGTTTTGGTTTTTTTTGGAATATTTTTTTGTTTAATTTTGTCTGAAATTTGGTAAAAAATTGTTGGATCTGCAAATTTAAATAGTTAATTTTATATAATCTTTGTGCTCTAAGAGTTTTTTAACATTTTAAATCTATTTCTGTATTTATAAATGCAATTTAAACAACATAAAATTTTGATTTCATGCAGATTTATGTTGCCGAATTCCGACAAAAAGAGTCAAAACATAGAATAGTGAGACAACATCGTTTCTTTGTCCATTAACAAAACATTGAGCTGGAACACCCTTATCCTATTAAGGACAAAGATTTCATTAGAAGCCTCTTGGATCTTGATTGTTTGCATGGTGGAAGCCAAGACACATACAATTTGAAAGGGAATTTTGAGGTGAAAAGTGGCAAGAAGAAGCATAATGTGGTGAAGAGGAAGCACTCGTAACGATGGTCATTTGTGATGATGTCCATGTAGAATAAGGGTTGGCGTATATGGGTAAGGTTCGGCAATTTTGTAGGTGTATACATTTCGAATGATACTTTGAACTTTTGGATGCAATTGGTATGGATGGCACTGATCAATTGTGGTCCTAGTTTTTTATTCTTTCCAAAGGGTGGATTGGGTTTTCCTTTTACTATGAAAGGGATGTGATAACAATCCTAAGGGGTTCTTGCTTATGGGGAAAATCTTTCTTCTACCTAAAACCTTGGCACCATTATTTTGACCCTAGGTCAGAAGGGCTCACTAAATATCCTATAAGGGTCACAATGCTAGGATTGGCCATGGAATTGAGGTTTGAGAAATTAATTGGAGAAATAGGGAATCTCATTGGGTGCACGATTTTAGTTGATACTTCATTTAAAACAAGTATTCATCACTTGATGGCTAAAGTGCTTGTGGAGTTGGATGTCAATAAGGGCTTGATCAAAAGTTTGAAGATTATATTTGGAGCTTGATGTATAAATAAGATGTGGACTATTGCACTGTCCCCTTTAGATGCGCAAGGTGCCAACTTTATGGCCACATAGCACAAGATTGTTTCAATCCTTTTGTGAGGAAGTCCCTGAGAAGGAAATTAGATGAGGGAAAGGATGGGTCAAAGGAGAAGGTTGAAGAAGCAAATTGATCCGGATTTATGTAGGAACACAATGAAATATAGAAATACACATAAACGCAGAGATGCAGCGGAAATAAGACTTCATTCATTAATAACAAATGACTGAAATATGCTTACAGACAGAATGTAAATAAACTAGCTAAGGCGCTGGTAGCTTATCTCTGAGAAGAGATGTGGCTGCTACTCGCATCCATGAGAAGANCCAAAAGTCATATACATCCAAAAACCTAAACCTAGGAGATGAAGCACCAAAAGTCATGTGGGCCCTGTTTGGGTAAGTTTGTACATCAACTTCCCGGGGTCGTAACTTTTGCATACGATCTCCGTTTTAGGCATGTGATAGCTCGTTGGAAAGGTATCGTCGAGGAGATTCATTTTGGGGGCTCAATCATGCCTTCGGCTATCATTGAGAACCTCGATCTCAAAAAACCTTCATTTAGGCCCTCAAAATGGCCTCGGAAGTTAAAACCTGCTAAAAATAGTAAATTGCCAAAATTGCCAGAAAACTGTTTTGAGCCAGTCGGAAAAGGTGGGTGGCCATCGATATCCACTTGGATCAATCCTCCCTCCTTAGGAATCAATGGTCCCCATTGCGTTGAGTTCCTCCATGAGATGAGGAAACTTCTGCTGAACTTGGTCCCTGGTGAGCCATTTGCCTTGGTGAAGGAATTGGCCTGCTTTGACAACTCGATATAGCAGTATCCTTTGTTTTCGGGTGTGCTTGATCTGTGTATCCATGATCTGATCAGTTCTGTCTTGTTC
>JASDQU010107384.1:110756-126968 GCA_032191745.1 Picea mariana
ATATATATATATATATATATATATATGAAATTAAAAAACCATTGAGGTTGGGGCCTAAAAACATATTTCTATTCTCAATAGCACTCACTATAAAAAAAAAAAATTGTGGGTATTGATTCAAGCAACAAGAATACAGACACGGGTTCTACATGCAAAATATTTCCCTCGAGAATCTATTGTGGAACGGATAAGGAAATATGAAAAAAAAGTGTCAAATAATTCTATCATTTGGAAGGCCATAATTAAATCCTTTCCTCTCATAGGCATGTGGTTGATATGGAAAATTGGGAATGGGGCCCAAGTCCTCACAGGGAAGGATCCTTGGATTGGAAGTAACAACAATAATTTACTCTTTGATCATATAATTAGAATTCTACATATGGGGGATTTTACTTCCTCAATCAAATCCTAAGACATGATTATGTAAACCACTAGGTTTGATGGATGACATGGAAAGGAGTTGGCATTGAAGCGGACAATGCCTCCCATTGGAATCAATATACCGATTCAATTTTGAATACTTTCGTCTCTCTTTTTTACCATGAGGATAAGCTGATATGGTCCCTTAATCCCTCTAGTGGCTATGTCCCAAAGCTGGGATACTCAACACTAACACATGAACTCAGAGATGATCCTCCACCTTGGTGGGGGAAAAAGATTTGGAAATTAAAATGCTTGGCCAAATCCAAACTTTTCATGCAGCTTCTTCTTCACAACAAGGCGTTCACTTGGGATAAAATCTAATGCAGGAATTTGTGTGGTCCTGGAAGGTGTTGTGTTTGTAAACAAAATAATGAAACAAATCATCATCTCATCTTGGACTGTTATTTCTCTCAGGTAGTTTGTTCTAAAATAAAAATGACAACTGGTCCTCATTGTAAATGGGAGGGAGATTCTATAGGATCAACTCCACAAAGTTGGTTATGCAACCAACACACTATTAATTTCAAAGCTCTTCCCCTTATTGTTGCATGGGGAATATGGTTGGACCAGAATCATTCCCTTTTTGAAGACGAATAACCCTCCCCTTTGTAGTGTGCTCTACAAATTCTTGCAATTCTCTTAGCCTATCAACAAAACCCTCCAACTTTGAATGGGAGATCTCACCAAGAAACCATCATTCAATAGGATACACCATGGGAAATTTTTGATGGGGCTACACAAGGAAATATGACTTGGGGAGGGGCAGGTAGTAAAATTCATTTTAAAAATGATCATACCATATCTTTTTTCAGTAGGCATTGGGCCTGCCTCAAATAATTACAATGATATTTTATCCCTAAAGCTCACATTTCACCTAGCTCGAGAGAAAGGCCTAACTCAACTTCACAGATATGAAAACTCACAACTTGTCATTAAATGGGTGAATGGGGACTACACTTTATATAGTTATTCTCTTACACCTATTTTCCAGGACATTAAAACCTTTACAAACCATTTCTCTCACCTCACTTTCAACCATGTTATCGAGACAATAATCAATATGTTGACTTCCTATCCAAAGATGGAGTGACATTAGATAGAGGAACATGGAAGATCATTGAAAATGCATCATATTTCTCATCAAAATATTGTAACATCCCCATTTATAATCCCCATTTTAGCAATGTGTAATTCAGTACGATGTATGATCGCAAGCCTAAATATGTAATTTGTAAACATTGTATGTCGAGTATAAATATATTCCACATTATATCTCTATTCACAAACTTTTTATCTTGTATAAAAGATATGAAAATATTTCCTGGTAGATTGATTCCCATTTCTCAATAGCATATATATCTTATATAACATGCTAGAGAATCCAAGCCGACATAAAGTTCAGTTTGATATATGAATTCTGAACTATGATATTTTAGACTCATACGATCATATATTAATCTATAATATCAGTTTGTTTATATACTGCATTTATGTGGAGTTGATATATTCACATTTAGAAATAGTGTGAGTTTCCATAGTGTACAATATAAAACCTGTTAGAAGAAGTGTATTTCTTACGTATTGGTTCTATTGGTTGAATAATTCCATGATCGATTTATTGATATGATATTGGATAACATTTGAAAATACTTAGAAATTTTACATTGGATGGTAGCATGCATTAAGATGGTCAATGCATCATAAACTATTACAAATATGTGAAGGTCTGCACTTTGAGAGAGTTTAAGGAAAATCTGAACTGTATCAAAAATTTGATAAAGAGGCCATGAATGATGCTTGTTCTACTTGTCGACATCATTTAGTGTTGTGACAAAGAAATCATATCGCTTTGAAAAATATTGAGTAAGATTTACTATCACGCAAACTTGAAACCATTATAGATTCACATCCTCTAAACAAAAATATCTATATTGATTGGCTTTGTGATGATGTTCCTAACCAATCCAAGAGGAATCATAGGATGTTGACCTTTTCAATTATAGATATGGACATATTAACATAATTCTTGACAACATTTATTTACATGTGAAATAGAGTTTAAAATTTGTTTGTGCTACTTTATTCAACGTTATTATTCTCCAAAGTACTTAGATTGAGAACAAGATGTTCATAAATTCTGGTTCTTGAGCTCTCAAAGAAAGCATATACTTTTTCTTTACACCTTGCATTTTTTTTCTTTATACTGATGGAGGATTCTGGTTAGTTGTTATATGAGATGGTTCATTGAATCCAAGCCTAAAGCATGCTTTCTATATTGTTGTGATTTGGATGAAGTGGTGGATGGAAATTGTTATATTACCTTGGTGAAGATCAACAATGCCCGACATTGCATTAGTCATCCAATATACTTAGGTTGTATTATACCTATCTTATGTTTAATGTCATTCAATTGAATAACAGATAGTGTAGAAAGTTGTGGATGTTTAGCAATGAAAAAATTGTTGTATCAATCTTACCTTCCTACAGATCAAATGGCATTTCTAATCTGAACTATTAATATTTGTCATTGTTTAGCATCAGAATGGATCTTATCCAATATAATCATTTTGAGGCTTTTAGGCCACACTGGAAGTATTTATCAATTGGATTTTTAAAACTCCAATAGACTTGTCAATGTCTATGAATGAGAATCATGCCTCTTTTTTTTATGACTTGGAGTTATTTCCAATACTATTGAACCATCGTGATGTTTTTTTATTAAATGGGGTGAAGAGCTGATATAAATGGTTTAACATGGTTTCATGATTAGTGGTGAGGCTTACTGTAAGAATGGAGAAGGGAAATATAATAGCAAACCAGTTTGATGAGTTCCTTGACATCATTTTCATTGCACTATAAGACTAGTCTTGGAGTTTGCTTGAATGCTATTTACGCCAAGGTGATGTCTTGCTTCATCTCTTAGTGAGTCTCTAGGCTTGAAATATTTTCTTCATTGGGGAAGCGTATCCAATAAATTTCTTGAAGGTTTCCTTCTTCTTGATTGTTTGATTTAACATTAAGATATTATTAGTGTGTAGGTTTTCAAAAAAGAACATTGAGAAATAATTTGTTGTGTTAAAAGTCAATTCTATAACCCTTGATTTCTTGGTTACTTGAATGATTATTAGCAAGAGACCTTATGAATGAGTAACATGAATTCAGGGCTTATGAACACATGCAAGATTGCTTCTGTCTATCATATAACAATTGTTATCGACTAAAACAAAAGTTTGAAGGCATAATGTTCTCCACAAAAGTTGTCATTCAAAACCTTGGATTACTGAGAAAATTTGAAAAATGTTAACCATCATTTCGCTATCCTCACTTATAGTCTGAATTACTTATCATGCTCTATGTTTAAAGAATTGTAGAGAAAATATGGATACAAAAGGAAAGAGGGTGTGGTTTATGATTTACCAAAGGATAGATGATGAAAATCTATTGTAATAAGCTTGTAATGCATTTGGAAAGTGCAAAACATTGATTTTTTTTGCACTATAGATTTAAGTGAACGATCCTTGATAAGGGAAATATTTGAAATACATGCTTTCCATGTAAGGTTTTAATGAATCAATTCAAATTGATGGATGATTGTTTAAAAAATGAGTTGTAACATTGAGGTTATTTTGTGGACTGTGCTCCGAGGATGACACCTCTAGAAGAGGGGGAGAATGGTAATACAATGAACCGATTAACTAGAATATGATTAAACTTGTAGGAAACTTGTAAATTTTAACATTCTACAAATAATTATTTTAAACAGATCCTCAATGAAAATAGAAAAGATACAATGACACACACACCTTACACAAATATTTTACCCTAGAAACCCAAACCAGGAAAACCAACAACTTATTTAGATCCACACCTCTAATTATTTTATTCATCGTATTATTTCATTATTTAGAATTCAATATATATAGGATCCCGCAACATCCAAACCCCTAATCCATTGACTCGGATTAGTCAACAACCCTGATTCCTTAATCTGAATTAGAAAAACATCGGCAAAAACCATGTGCTAAAAATGACCTTTTTTTCAGGGGCTCTACCCCCCTTGCTCCCATATCAGTGTACAATACATGGGACCAATATTGAAAATAATATAACACATACCCGACATTATCCCACTTGTTGTTTTCTTTGCATACATGGGGTTATAGGATTACATAGTCAACAATCCAGGGAAATAATGCCCATTTTTTCTCTACACTAGGAGAACTTTTGAATGCTCACAGACTTTGTTAATAAATTTGCAACATTGTTCAAAGTGTACACCTTGTTGGCATGTATTACAGACAATATATGCTTGTCATTGATGGCAAGTACAACAACGATGATGACTTGAGTACAGGAAGGATGTGTCAGGCGGGCACTAGAAGTCTTTTTGGAAGACGATGTAGAGCTAGCTCGATAAGATCAGAGTATGCAGTGATAGATCTCATTGAGATTTCCCGATGAACGTCAGATCTGAGCCCGTGGTCTAACCGACGTTGGATCTAGGAAAATATGCATGCTCTTTAACGAGCAAGGTGAAATGTACAACCCCGAAAAATCTGAAACAGGCACCTCAACAAAGACTCCATTTCGGAGTTTCAGTTACCAGGAGATGGAGAAGTCAAGAGTTGAAACTCTCCAACACAGGAGTCCCGAAATGCCGAAATGGGAAATCTCGAAAACTTGAAACAAACGCATTACTCAAAGTAATGGATACCAGGATTTCGGATATTGGGAGATGGAGACGTCACAGACTCTCATCATCAGGAGTCCTGAAAACGCGAAATACGAAATGGCGAAATGATCTAAGTCATTGGATTAGGGTGTGATTTGGGTCGTTAGATCCAGGAGGTGAATGTGACAAACCACGCCAACTAAGGACATGTGACACAATCAGACAGTGACAAGTGTCAAGCTGATTCACCATTTCAGGCACATGTAAGTCACGAATTAGAGTGCCACGTGGTAGCTATTCGACATGTGTCAATCCACGTGTGACGTCAGTAGGTTTACATCATACCGGGATTTCGGTTACTAGGAGTTGGAGGAATCAAGAGTGAAGACTCTTCATCGCAGGAGTCCCGAAATTGCGAAACCCGAAGTCACGAAATGTCGATTCACCAAAAAGAAAAACGCCGAAATCCTGTCAATCATCCATCTCAGTGGGTTATGTGAGCCGTCTGATCACCAAGGGTTGTGGACTATTGAATGGCATAAATAAGGCCTGTGAAGTGTCAAAATCACGACAAAATTGGGACCGTTGGGTCCATAGGACACGTGGTGAAAGATTGTCATTTCACTGACTAGAGAGTCAAAGGAATGGGTTCCCTAACCTCTCGAATTCATGATATGCGAAATCGCGAAGAGATCTAGACCGTCGAATCGTCAGGAGTGTGAACCATTGATTTGACTCCATTTTGGAGTTTCAGATACCGAAACTTGGAGGTGTCAAGAACACTTCACCATAGGGATGCCGAAGTCCCAAAATGCGAAATTGCGTTATGCAGTTTCAAACTAGCCGTTGGTCACCACCTTTGGTCACGTGGGGGAAGGAGCTAGTACAAGCAAGCTCCTTTTCGGAGTTTTGGGGATCAGGACATGGAATGTAACAAATCTATACCCCGGGGATCCAAAAATACTGAAATGCAAAATGCCGAAATGAACGCAAGATTTAGAGAAGTTAATCCAACAGTGCAGATGAAAATGAAGAAGATTGGAGGGCCACTATTGCACTTCTCAGAGTAACCGCTAGAAACCACTGATGGTTTCTACCAGTGGACTCGAAGACACTTCGACGTGATTGATAGAGAAGGTGAAGAGTCTTAGGGGATCTGCTAGTAGAACAAAGATTGTTCGTGGAGGCGATTGACAACCGGATGAGCGTTGGAGCCTATAACTGCAACAGAATAGTTGAGCTCAACTGTAACAGAAGATGAAGAAATCTCAACTGATGGTGAGGTGAAGGAATTTGATTATGACACCCAGTGATGATGGATAGATGGTATGAACAAACAAAGAAGTTGAAGAGTTGCCCTGATGAACAGGCAGAGCACTCTACATGCAGAGAAGGCAGAATGATGAGATAGAGAACATGCACAAGATGCATAGGGGGTATAAGAATGTGTAACAAAGAAGCGATTAGGGTTGTTGATGCTGTTGAGAGTGATGCATGTGTGAAGAAGGAGGTGGAGTGCAGCACCTGAAATGGACAGAAGAAAAAAGGTGATTTGAAATGGGAAGGGTGCAAAAAGAACAAGAGGCAGAAGAACATAAAAGTGTAATGGATGCGTGCATGAAGACAGTGAGGAAGACTGAGCAGCGAAATCTTGCAGAACAGTGATGAGACTGGTAAGTTGTCGTTGAACACTATATCATTGTAATAAGTTCTAGTAATTCATATTTATAATCTAGGGTGGAAGGGAGGTGCTAGGGAGGACTGGTGTCCTCAGAGGTTGAAGTGGGTGCTTGAACATAGGGAGTTGTAGCTTCCTTCTAGTTGGTGCTAGAGAAACCGGGGAGTTGGTGCTTCCTTCTAGTTGGTGCTAGAGAAAACAGAGAGTTGGTGCTCCCAGCAAGTGGCAGTTTGCAAAATAGAGGTTGCAGCCTCATTATGAGTTGGTGCTCATATGTATGATAATGTAAAGAATGTAAATATTACTTATCATATAAAGAAGAAGAGGTTTTTACCCTGTATGGGTTTCCTCAAGAAAATCTGTCTCTGTGTATCTTATATGTGTGACCGATGTTGAATATGCTATTGCTTATTGCCCTGCATCATTGTGATTGTCATTGAATGCTTTGTAAAGAATTAAAAATAAGTATAATTGTTCAAGCTCGGTAAACAACTGATTCACCCCCCCTCTCAGTTGTCCAACAAACCTTCATCAACAACACCTTCTTGTCTTGAAGCATGTCTCTCGCAAAGTGATATTGAACATCAATATGATTTTTCTTTGAATGATAAGCTGAGTTCTTTGCCAGGAACATTGCACTCTAACTGTCATAATCTATCCTTACAACTTGTTATGCCAACCTAATACCCGAAAACAATCTCTGTAACCATATTGATTCCTTTCTTGCATGAGTGGTTTCCATGTATTTATCTTTTGTAGTTGAAAGTACCACTACAGACTGTCTTTTGCTCATCCAACCGATTTCTCCTCCAAATAGGTTAACCACATACCCATTTATAGATCTTCTGCAATCCAAATCTCCATCCCAGTCTACATCAACAAACCCATTTATGTCCAACACTATGCCCAATCTTGGTATTCCTTGGTAGCACAATCCATAACTAGAAGTACCACACAAATACTTGAAAACCCTCTTTACTGATCTCCAATGCTCCTTCCCTAGTTTTGACATATACCTAGTCAAAAATCCCATTGCATGTGTAATGTCCAGTCTAGTACAGACCATTGCATAAACCAAAATTCCAACTGCACTGACATACAAAACACGAGACATGTCATATTCCTCTTCCTATGTCTTCAAAAACAATGATCTACATATAAATTTACACCTACAGGAATAAGAACCTTGATCGATTTACATTCTTTCATATTAAACCTCTACAATATTGTCTTGACATATTTCCTCTAATTTAACCAAGGTTTCATGTTTTCTCAATCTCTTTTAATTTCCATGCCCAAAATGAAATTTGCAACACCAAGATCATTCATGTCAAATTCAAAGGAAAACTGAGTTTTCACATCCTGGATGATCTCCTTGTCATTTCCTCTTAGCAACATATTATCCACATACAAGACCAAATAAATAAGATAATCACCAATCAATTTGAATTACACACAATTATCAACTTTGCTCCTTTTGAAGCCAAGTCCCAACACATAAGTATCAAAATCTTGATACCACATCCTTGGTGATTTCTTTAACCCACACAAGGATTGTTTCAACTGGCATACTAGCTCTTTCTTTCCTTTCATAACAAAGCCTTCTGGATGCTTCATGTAGATGTCTTCTTCCAGATCCTAATGTAGGAATGCTATCTTCACATCCATTTGTTCTACTTCAAAATCAAATGCAGAAGCAATAGATAAAATAAATCTAATAGAAGTTAACTTGGCAATAGGAGAAAACATTTCACCAAAGTCAATTCCCTCTACCTAGGAATAACCTTCTGCTACTAATTGAGCTTTATATTTCTCCACTTTTACTTTTGTATTCAAATTCTTCTTAAACACCCATTTGTTGCCAATTGGATTTCTTCCAGTCAACAATTCCACTAGATCCCAAGCCTTATTCTTGTCTAAGGTTGCCATTTTTTCAACCATGAACTTTTTCCATATTTTACCATCCTCTGAATCCATTGCCTCCCGAACAGTTCTAGGATCATACTTAGTAATAAACAAAGAAAAATTTGAAAAGAAATTAAGTGGAGTACACCTTTCTGGTTTCCTTCTTTCCTGAACTGATCTCCTCAATACTGGAGTATCCAGATCTTCTTCTTCTTATTCATGTTCTTCTGTAGATTCTGATTCATTATCCTTCAAATCAAACTCTGTTTTCTCTAGTTCTTCCTTCCTTAGTAGGACTTCCCGTTTGAAAACATCTTTTATTTCTCTAAATACCACATCTCGACTATACACTACCTGAGTATGCATGTTTATAAACATAGTAGAATATTGGCGAATGTCATTAACGAATTGATAGTGTCTGTTGGTATTAGGTAATTAGTACCGATAATGAGGTGGTTAGGGGGATAAAAATAGGAATGATTAAAAATATATTAAAAATGAAAAGATTAAGAATCTTAAGAATATAATAAAGTCTTAAATTAGAATAATCAAGTATTAGATTAGGGTAAGGTTGGAGAGATGGTAAAATTAGAATAGTCTTTAAAATTAGAATAGCCTCGTTCTCTCCTCTCTCTTCTCGATATCCAAGACACCATCGATCACATCGCGAGATTCTTGGCGAAAATGAATATCAAAACTGTGTTCAAACCCCACAAAACCCTCAAACAACTTGTCAAAACAACAAAAGACAAATCTGACCCAATTCTTGGCTCATGAGTTTACCATATTTTGTGCTCTTGTGGGAAATCTTATCTAGGCCAAACTATAATATCCTTCAAATCTAGGCTTAAAGAGCATATGTTGACACTGCCCATAACCGAACCTAAAAATAAGCTATCGTCAAACATGTTGGATTACTGAGGGGGGGGGTGAATCAGTAATAGAGAAATTTAATCATTTTTAACCATATAATCCAAGTGGTATATCAATAAAGCATTATCATCCAATAACTGCAGAGTAAATAAACAATGAAAAAATGAACAAACATACACATACACAGTACACTAGTGTTTTACGTGGAAACCCAAATCGGGAGAAAACCACATAATGCTTTTTCTTATATGTCTTGAAGAATTAAATTCATTGGAAGTACCAACTTCCTTTGTTTTCCAAATGCAACTGGAAGGAGGCCCCAACCCCCAGTTTCTCAGGCTACAACCTGAGGAAAGCTCCATCTCTCCAATTCTCTGGCTACAACCAGAAGGAGGCTACAACCCCCTATGTTCTCTGGCTACAACCGGAAGGTGGCTACAACCACCTGTCCTTGCCCTGTCCTGCCACCTTGAAGTAGAAGTAGAATGGTGAAACCACTGTCAACGTGTCACTGTGAGATATACCACTGTAAACCTGTACCAATAAATCTGAACCATGAATCAACCATGCATCAACCTATACCTCAACCTGTAATCAACATGTACCATAAACAAGTGCATCAACCATGCACCGACCTGTATCAAATAACCTGTAATCAACCTGTACGATAAAAAAGTGCATCCAACCATGTACCAAGTATGTACCAATCATGGGTCAACTACTCATCAAATACGACTCATCAATATGTACCAACATCATCAACTATACACCTCATGTATGTGCCAACTCATCAACTACTTGTCTCAACGATGTACTCAACATGTACCTCAACCAAAATCCCTCATTAATTTCATCCTCCAAATCTGATTTGTAGCTTTGTAAT
Source organism: Picea mariana (assembly GCA_032191745.1). Lineage (NCBI taxonomy): Eukaryota > Viridiplantae > Streptophyta > Pinopsida > Pinales > Pinaceae > Picea > Picea mariana. Next base: position 121,191 of record JASDQU010107384.1, read on the forward strand.
ATACCTGGTGTATATGATCAAATTCTTGCAAAACTTCCTTCACTTTAACAACAAGAGACTAGCATTTTCATCAAACTTTTCTTTAGTCTCACATGCCTAGTTTTGGATTAGTCAACAACCCTAACTTGAAGTAATCATAACTTTGTACTTGTAATGTACAAAGATCTTAAACTAATATAAAATTTTCTTCAGTTTTTTTTATGCAATTCCTCCAAGTTTCACTACTTGGAACCTCTCAGAAAAGGAGTTATAGCAAAAATGGCATACCTTGCTGAATTCTGGCTTATTCTAGAGAGCAACCTTGTATAGCATGCCCCGCATGGAATATTTATTTAAATGATTTGAAACTGTTACACATCATACTATATATAGTACCCTAACTAACACATTTGGTTTCACTGAATTTGGATCTATTATGAAGAAGTTATGACATTTTTACCCGAAACACTTGTTTTTGACTAGTTTCAGGACTAGCCACAAACCTTATTTTCCACGGAGTGTAACTCCAAAAATACAACGACCCACAAGCTGAATTTTTTTCCACAAATACTTGGATATTTTTTCTCAATGGAATAACAATTTAACAATATGAATCATTATAGAAAAAAATTTATATCGAAAATGGTGAGATGACCTGTAAATAACATACCTTAGAAAGCACCATCAAAAGAATTTATCCTTCCTTGCATTTTGGCCTTATTTTCTTCACCTTTCCTCATAATTTAGGCTTATATATCCTTTTTTACCTTAGACACATATATATATTCAATATTATTAAGTGTGATTAAAATGAGAGAGCCTTGCCTCTTATTTATACTCTCCAAGTAGCTTCCTTAAAAACATCTTCTAGGTCACTTGGCCCCACTTTCCTTATTTTAGGGTTAACCCACTTCTAATTTCTCCATTAAATTTATTATTTAAATAATTTATTTTGTATTCACTTTGAATTATAGTACACTCATCACTTCACTTTATTATTTACCTTTTAAAATCCATTAAACCACTTTGACTACTTTGACCTTTTGGGGCTTCTAGATGACATGTGAGAGTCCTCCAACTTCGTAAGGCCATAACTCTCAAACCGTGAGGAGTTATGTGACATTCCACATACCACCATAAATGGCATGACATGTACTATCCATATATAATAGTATTGTCTGAAAATATATCATAACTCATACCATTACCCATCAAACAAACTTGGGTCCATTACCCAAACCTGGGGTCTCCAACTTCTCATGGCCATAACTCTCTAACCGTGAGGAGTTATGTGATGTTCTACATACCACCGGAAATGGAATGACAAACAATATACATCTAGGATATTTTCCCTGAAAAATTCAATGTCCTTCATCTCATTATTCCACAATTAACCATGGGTTCTCTTACTCCGCAAAGCGTCTTCCCGTGAGGGCTTTCACCAAAAGGGGACCACTTTGGAGTTCATCCATATTTACTTCTTATCAACCATGACAAGACAATAATGAGTCATCTTTACATCAAACAATATTAGGTCCATTACCCAAACCTTTGTGCTGTGGGGCTTTCTTCAAGTGTTGACATCAATGACAACCAACCTTAATCAACAATCTCCCCCTTTGGCATTGATGGAAACACTCTAATGCAATATTGAAATCATATCACTCATGCTCCCCTTGGAACCATGCCTTTTTCCTATGTATCTGATAAATTTGCCTCTATCCTCTGCATTTGATAAATCTTCTCCCCCTGGAACCATGCCTCTATCCTCTGCATCTGATAAATATCTCCCTCTTTTTCATCAATGGCAACGATATCTTTCCATCCGAGGCTGCTCCCCCTGAATGAAATGTCCTCTTATGGTGCTTCCTCATGTACATCTAAGACATATAAGATAAGCATTCAAAAATCATTCATTTGGAGCAGAAATAACTCCAAGTCTTTGGCGAAGATATTCAAAGGCTTCCCATGGAAGTGGTTTTGTAAAGATGTCTACCACTTGTTCTTTTGTGCCCACGTACTCAACTCTGATGTTATTTTTGCAACCTATTCCCATAGAAAGTGATACTTGATTGGAATGAGCTTCATCTTGGAGTGCATCACTGGATTTTTTGAGATACTGATGGCACTTGTATTATCACAATATATTGGAATGGGCTCATCATACTCAACCTGCATATCTGTCAAAGTTTGTTTCATCCAAAGAACCTATGTACAACATGTTGTTGCTGCAATATACTCTGCCTCTGTTGTATATAGAGATATTGATGATTGTTTCTTTCTTATCCATGATACCGAACGCTCACCTAAGTAGAATGTTGCTCCACTGGTTCTTCATCGGTCATCAATACAGCCTGCCCAATCTGCATCTGTGTAGGCAATAAGTGATAGATATTTTCCTTTTGGATACCATAATCCAAAATCTTATGTTCCTTTGAGATATCTGAAAATCCTCTTTTCTGCTAATACATGTGATTCATTTGGTGCTGCTTGAAATTGTGCCACCTGTCCAACTTCTTGCATTACATCTAGTCTGGATGCTATCACATATAGTAGGCTGCCAATCATTGACCTGTATTACATTTGATCTGTAGACTTCAAATCATCATCTTTGCTCAACTTACAACTAGTTTGCATGGGAGTGATAACTGGTTTGCAATCTTCCATTCCAAATCTCTTTAGCATTTCTCTGATATACTTGGTTTGAGAAATAAAAATTCCTTGGTTTCTTTGACGTATCTGAAGGCCCGGAAAGAAGGATAGTTCTCCAAGTAACAACATTTCAAATTCATTATGCATGTCTTTTGCAAATTTCTCGCTTAACCTGTCATCATCACTACCAAAAATAATATCATCAACATAAAATTCAATTAATAAAATATTACCTTGACTTACCTTGATGTAGAGGTTGTTGTCTGCACTTTCTTTTCTGAACCCTGCCTGCTGCAGATACTTATCCAGTCTGGAGTACCATGCTCTAGGAGCCTGTTTTAGACAATACAAGGCCTTCTTTAATTTACATACGTAGTCTATGTTCTCTGACAACTAAAATCCTTCTGGTTGTTCAATGAATACTTCTTCTTCAAGTTCCCCATTCAGAAAAACTAATTTTACATCCATCTGATATATTTTAACATTTCTGGAGCATGCATAAGCTAAAAGTAAATGGATTGCTTCCATTATGGAAACTGGGGAGAATGTCTCTTCAAAGTCGATTCCTTCAATCTATGCATATCCTTTACATACCAATCTAGCTTTGTTCCTTGTAACCTATCCATCTTCATTCAATTTATTCCTGAAAACCCATTTTGTGCCAATCACATTCTTATTCTTTAGTCTTGGAACCAATTCCCATGTGTCATTTTTCTCTATTTGATCTAATTCTTCATCCATGGCCTTATTCCAAAATTCATGCTTATTGGCTTCTTCAAAATAGTTTGGTTCAATTGTAGATAAGAGTGCTAGGTGTGTTTGTTCTGGTGAATGGATTTTTCTTCTAGTCTCAACTCCTGCATCTTTGTTTCCAATAATCTGATCTGAAGGATGATTCTTCTGTACTTGTTTTCTAGGTGTCTTTGGAGATACTTGCTGAACTTGCTCTTCTGCTTCTGTCAGATTCTCTTCATCTTCATCTTCCTCTTCTACTTCTTTTTCATCTTCTTCTTTGAAAAGTTGTTCCATTGATTTGTTTTCTTCTTTCTTTGATTATGGTCTGCTTGTTTCATCAAATGTTACGTTGATGCTTTCCACAACTTTGTTCAATCTTAGATTGTAACACTTGTATGCTTTCCTTGTACTTGAGTAACCAACAAGTATTCCTTTGTCCACATAAGAGTCAAACTTTCCCATTCTACCATCTTCTCTTTTGATGTAGCATTTGCTTCCAAAAACTCTGAAGTGCTTCACATTTGCTGGTCTTCCTTTCCACAGCTCGTAGGGATTTTTATCAGTGTTGTTTCAGAGAATTACTCTGTTTTGAATGTGAACTGCTGTATGCACTGCCTGTGTCCAAAATATATCTGTTAATTTGGAATCCATTAGCATTGTTCGAGCCATTTCTTATACTATCCTGTTCTTTCTTTCAACAACTCCATTCTGTTGAGGTGTCCTAGCAACGGAGAATTGCCTTTTTATGCCATGACTGCTATAGTAGTCCATAAATTCCTTTGAAGTGAACTCTCCTCCATTATTAGATATCAAGCATTTGATTGTTGAATCCATCTCATTTTCAACCATTTCCTTGTAGATCTTGAAGTTTTCAAAAGCTTCTGACTTGTTCTTGAGAAAGCAAACTGCAATCATTCTTGTATAATCATCAACTAATAACATAAAGTATTTTTCACCTTTTAAGCCTTTTTTTGTAGTTGGTCCAACTAGATTAGTGTGCACAATTTCCAGTGGTCTTGTTGTTGAATATTCATTTGATTTGAACCTGGTCTTTGTTTTCTTTCCTTGTTAACAATGCTTGCATAACGTGTTGGTTGGTTTCTTGATCTGGAGCATTTCTCTGACTGCTTCTCTTTTATTGACTTTGAAAAGGTTATCAAAATGCATATGACCCATTCTTCTGTGCCATAGCCAAATCTCATCTTCTTTTCCTAGACAACACTTTTCATTTCCAATTTCACTTAACACATATATGTTGTTTGAAGTTCTTGCAGTTGTACGGACCAATTTCCTTGAACCTTCTTTTCTTATCTCACACTTTTCTGAATGGAAATTAAATTTATGACCTTGGTCACACATTTGACTCTCACTTAGAAGATTATGTTTCATATCTTCTACCAGTAGAACGTTTTGTGTCTTTTCATTCTTGTTCCCAATTCGGACGGTGCCTTCTCCAATGATTTTGGATGAATTATCATTTTCGTAGGAGACTGATCCATTTTTTTCTTTTCGTAATGTAAGGAATTTGTCTTTATCACCTATCATGTGTTTTGAACATCCACTGTCAACATACCAACCGTGTTTCTTCTACTGAGCTTGTACAGAGACTGCACATTCTTCATTGTTATACTGATCTTGCTTTCTTATCCATGTCATTTTCTGAGGTTCTTGTTTGTGACTGTTGTTATTCTGTTGAGGTTCTTTAGGAGGGACTGTCATTCTGCAATCCTTGGCCATGTGTCCAAAATTGTTACATTTGTAGCATTCCACTTCAGTGCTCAAAGATTCAAACCTATTGTAACTTCTTCTTTATGTTTCACTAGGTCTTCTTGAATAATGCCTTTGTGCATAACTCTCAAAGTTGTTACTGTTCCTGTTGTTATCTCTGCAATTCACAGCTTTATGTCCAAAACTATTACATGCATAACATAAACCAAAAAATATAGTTTGATACCTGGGAGTTGAAGATATTTTGAAAAGAGGTGCTCTTATGAATCCTTCTTCTTCTTGAGGCCTATTTGTCTATTGTTGATTCTGAAATCTAAATCTTCTTGGTGGAGGAGTGTCCCTGTAATCTTCCTTGTATATCTTCCTATCCTCTTTGATTGTTTCTGCATAGCTCTTTGGATTTGTTTCTTGCTCTGTTGTTTTGGAGCTTGATTCATTTTCTGTCTGATTGTATCCAAGTCCGAACTTGTCAAGATGAAATTTTGACTATTGATAATGTCATCCAGAACTTTTGAGCTATTCTGCATATTTTTCTTTTGAATATCCTTTCTTAGTGTGACAACCTCTACTTCCAAGTTTCCAATGATCTTGTCCTTTTCTTCTAGTTGTTCTTTGAGTGCTTCTTCAATTCTTTTATCTTCTTCTATTTGAACCTTCAATTTTGTGATCATTTGTTCTAGTTCT
>JASDQU010107384.1:137069-160419 GCA_032191745.1 Picea mariana
TGGGGGAGTGTGGGTAGGAACTTAGGATATTTTAATTTTTTTAGTTTTTAATTTTTGTTTTTCTATTTACGTGGTTTTTTTATATATATTTTTGTTTTTTATTTATTTATTATTATTTTTTATTTAATATGTTTTATAATTTGTGTTTGTTTGTTGTAATTTTTAGTTTATTATATTTTTAATTAATGTTTATTTTTAATTCATATGTATTTTTTATTTATTAATTTATATGTTTTTATTGATGTTTTTTAATTTGTATTTGTTTTAATTAATGTTAAATTAATAAACACTAACCTTATTACTAATTAACAAAATTAATTAATTAATTTCTAACAAGACTCAACCTAGCTTATTTGTCTAATAACCCTAACCTTATTAACCTATTTACTAATTATTTGGTGATAGCGTAAGAAGATTGGCTCATGACAAGTCATCAAGTGACGTAAGAAAGTTACGTCACTCCAAGAGTTTTACTTCGAGATTTTTACCACCAGCACTTGCCCAAAGTCCTGAAGTTCCGAATGCCGAAGTCTCGAAGTGGACACAAGACATCCAATCTAAAGATCACTTCGGGATCATTCTCGACCGTCGATCTACTACAGTGGAAGGATAGTGTAAGTGGAATTATTAACTGACAACAAGTGGTCTCCACCACTTATCACTTACTCAGCAGGTGATCACTCTGGAGGAAAGAAGGGGTTGAGATTTGAAGTCTTTGAAGTTTGAAGACCTTCTTGATCGTTGATCTGAAAGGGACACATGTCAGTGGATTGACAACTCCGGAAGATTGACGTACGAAGGAAATAAGGGGTCGAGATTTGATATCTCTAAATTTCGAAGACCCGAAGGATATCTCGACCGTTGATTTTCTGTCGGGTGTACTCGCAACCGTTGATCAAAATACAGTGGAAGGATAACATAAGCATAATAGCCAAAGTCCCAAAGTAATTGGTGGCCATCCATCTCATTTCTTGATTAAGTCCTGGCCATCGGAGTAAGCAATGAAAGGATATATATGTAAGGATCATATATGACCATTGATATGGTTTCGTGATATAAATGTGAACCATTCGATCTCTTTGGATAAATTGTATTCAGGATATTTTAAAGGTTGGAAGTCTTGAAGACCCGAAGGGTGAAGTCCCGAAGTCCTGAAAATTGTCCATCTCATTGGGAGATTGAATTGTAACTGTTGAATTGATAAGCGCTCAAGCACTCATCTCACCTCACGTGAGGTCACCTCCGTTGGTCATATGGTAAAGATATTTAAAGGGAAGAATGTAATGTGTTTCTTAAGTTGACAAGACTGTGGCTCTATGCCAATGATAATATGAACATGGTTTGAAGGAAGTGTTGATTTCTATAATCATAGAGATGAAGGAAATCAATCCATACCTGTGATTGATTTCTGAAAGTAAATGGGATGCTAGGTGTAAATATGAAGACCTGGAATGATGATCTCTGGTGGTCCCAAAAGTTGTTGTAAATGAACAAGTTAGTTATAACTTGTTGCACAAGTCATCTTAATAACTTAAATAAGTTTTGAGCATAAGAAACGATGCATACCACCATGATTGGTTCACTGGAGGGTGTTCTTATGGAAGTAGACGGGCTTGTGGAAAAGAGCGGCCTGGGGAGAAAATGAAGGGGATACAAACCTGAGGTCTGTGCAAATATCAGAGAGAAGAAGAACTGAAGAAGGCACAGATATCAGAGGAAAGATAAACTAAAGAAGGCACGGATATCAGAGGAAAGATAAAGAGAAGAAGGCACGGATTTTAGACAGAAGATGAAGTGCGGTGATGAGCATTGATGGTATACCTCTGATCATGAAATAGAGTCGATTCAATAATGGATAATTGCTACTAGAGTTGAATTACTATATGAAATCTAGTTGGATAGACTATGTTTTTTCAGGAAGATGGGTCTTGCAGCAAGCTGAGTCTTTCTTGAGAGTTGGTTCTCTCTGAGGAGTTGGTGCTCCTTACTTCAGTTGGTGCTGAAACAAAATAGTTGGTGTTGGGAAAATTCTTATTACTATATTCACATATATACATATACATTATACAAAAGCTTATACAAAAATCTGGTATTTCTTGTCCATTGTGATTATGATTTAATTGTTCTTAATTTGTTCAATTATGTTTTAATTGCTAAATTGTAAGAAGAAGAAAAGTTAGAAAATGTCCACACACACTAATTCACCCCCCCCCTCTCTTAGTGTGGACGGTGTGTTCAACATTCTCTAGATACAATCAAATCATGGTACACCCTGATGATCAGGAAAAGACAGCCTTTACAACACCATGGGGCACCTTCATGTATGGAAAAATTCCTTTTGAGCTCATGAATGCAGGAGAAACTTTCCAAAGAGATATGGATATAGAATGTGTTGATGAGAAAGATAAATTTATTGTTATTTACTTAGATGATATCATTGTATATTCAGTTTCTGATTAAGAAAATCTTAAGCATCTAAGGAGGACTTTTCAAAAATGCAGGAAGTTTAGCATTTCATTGAACCCCAAGAAGTCTATTTTTGGCATGGAAGAGGGGAATTTTCTTGGTCACATTATATAAAATGAGGGAATAAATATAGATCCCAGTAGAGTTGAGGGAATCCTTAAAATTGGCACACCCAAAAGAAAAAAAAAGTGCAATCTTTCATGGAGAAAGTGATTTTTTTGAGAAGATTCATCCCTAATATGGATGAAATCATAAAGAATATCACTAGCACGCTCAAGAAAGGAAGTGATATAAATTGTACCCCTGAAGCCATAAAATCCTTTGAAGATATTAAATTGGCATTGACCAAATCCGTAGTGCTGGCCAATCCTAATTTTGAAAAAGACTTTATATTGATTTATTTTTCCTCAGAGCACACCATTGCTGGTATTTTATTACAAAAAGATGAACAAAATTTTGAGAGGCCTATAGCATACTATAGTAGGACATTGAGGGATTCCCCATTAAAGTATGATATCATGGAAGATAAGGCATATGCACTAGTAAAGGCCCTAAAGGAGTTTAAAGTTTATATCTTGCATTCTCATACCATTGCTTATGTGCCCAATAGTTCTGTGAAGGATATTTTAACTTAGCCTGATCTTGAGGGAAAAGGGGCAAGTGGATAGCTGTGTTGTTTGAGTATGACCTTGATATCAAACCTACAAAGTTTATCAAAGGGCATAGACTTTCCAATATGATGGCACAAAAAAATTATGAGCTCTTGGGAATTAATTTCATTACTGATTTATCAACAGATTCAAAAGAAGAAAATGTCCCTCAGGTATCCCAAAAATTCCTTGACTCCACATGGTATGCTAACATTATTTATGTGTTGAGAAATCAACAGGCTCCTCTTGAATTGAGAAAAAATAAGGCTAGGTTTTTTAAGATGAAAGTAACAAAGTTCTGTATTTTAAATCAATCTCTATATTAGATGGATCTGGGAGGAATCTTGATGAGTTGTTTGCTGGAGGAAGAAGTGGAAAATACCATCAAAGAGTTTCATAAAGGTGACTGTGGAGGGAACCACTATTAGAAAAATACTATGAAAAATATATTGAGGGATGGTTTCTATTGGCCTAGCATTTTTTCTGATGTTTACAAAGAAGTTTCAAGCTGTCATGAATGCCAAATTTTTTATGGAAAGAGAAAATTGCAGCCTTTTCCCCTGAAGCCTATCTTTGTTGAAGTACATTTTAGACAATGGGGCCTTGATTTCATAGGAGAAATTCATCCAAAGTCCTCATCTTAGCACAAGTGGATACTTACAACCACAGATTATTTCACCAAGTGGATTGAAGTAGTTCCCACCAGGAAAGCCACATATATTGTTATCATTCAGTTTTTGGAGAACACTATTTTGTCTAGGTTTCGTTGTCCGATCAAAGTCATTACAGACAATGCAACATCATTTAAGTCAAAAAATATGGAAATGTTTTTCAGTGATTACAATATAACTCTTGGACATTTCACATCTTATTACCCTCAAGGTAATGGGTTGGTTGAGTCATCCAATAAAATCTTGACGAAAATTATCAAAAACATGTTGTAAGATAACAAGAAGGCTTGGCACAAGAAGATTATCCATGCACTGTGGGCTGACATAATCACTACTAAAAGGTCTATTTCCACTTCACCCTTCCAGATTGTGTATGGCACAGAGGAAATTTTTCCTACTTCATTAGGACTACCAGTGATGAGATTGCTACAGGAGAAAGATGTTGAACCATATACCACTCAAAGGAGAACAAATGAATTAATCAATGTCCAACAAACAAGATAGAAATACTTCAACAAATCTCAATTACACCAAGACATAATCAAAAAGGATTTTGACAGACATACTAAGGAAGATGATTTCAAAGTGGGGGATTTGGTGTTGAAATTGGATGCCATAAATGAAGACAGAGGAAAGCATCAGAAATTTGACCATCTATGTCTGGGACCTTTCAAAATAGTGGCATACCATGGAAATAATGCCCATCTGCTACAGGAACATAATGGATATCTTGTTGGTGGAGGAACTGTGAATGGTAGGTTTCTAAAGCATTATCTCTCTTAAATAAATTTTCACCCTTTCCATTCATTGTATATAACCATTTTTGTTTTTTAGTTGAAGTAATTGAAATCAAATCAACAAAAAATGAAGCCCGAAGTGAAGGCCCTGAGTTATGCTGAGTATAATTTGAGTTTTGTGAATAAGATGTTGATAGATTTAGTTGCATAAGTGGAATAAAGCCCAATGGGCAGGCACTTGGTATTCCATTCTTTTCTACCTTGTTGGGAGGATAACATCCCTAGTTGGAGCCCATGTTAGTCACCATTATTTTTTTTATGAGAAATAAATATTTTAGGACTTAGTGAGGCGCTAAATTGGTTTGGAAGCCTGATAAACTAGGGAAGGGGCTAAATATGGTAGGAAGAGGCTATGTCTGGCAGGGGTGCTAAGGTGATGGGACCCGATACGTCATAGATCACGAGCTCTCCAGATCGACTTTCGAGGATCATTTCGGGGGGAGAAACTGCATGGATGATAATTTCAGAAAGCGGGCCGAAATCTAAACCGTGGTTTTTAGTTGGGGATACATGGTGCCACCAGGTACATTTCGGGGTGAAAAGAGGGTTTCCCCAAACCACTTCCTCATGCCCTAGAAATTTGGAAAAGGTATAAAAGGGAATCCGTTATTTATTTTATTACTATTTTGAACACTGGATCGTTTGAAACTTGGCATGACTTTCAACTGCAACTCGACAATACGCCAATTGCACACCATTTTTTCCCATTTCCAGGTATTTTTCATTGCATCCATGGATCCTATAATCAATTCAGTAACAAAACAAGACCTTGTGGTGAATGAAGAAGCCCTAATTGACCAAAATTTAGAAGTCTTTGATACTGAAATCACCATTTATCTGGTCTCTGTGTCCAGAAGAAACATGTCTGATAATGTAGGACGGCGTATACCATCCTTGAAGCAGTTCAAGCCACCATAGTTCCTTATGCTACCGAAATCGCTTTCCCTTTTATCGAATTTATGGGTTGGTGCATCGAATAGTATTCACATGAAGAAAAGGTCATCATGAATAAACAAGGATATAAGGTCATGTGAAGGGTAGAGAGTATGTCAATTCGAGATTCCCTCGGTATACCAGATTCTTTCTACGAAGTGTTTGAACCTTTCAATAAAGAAAAGATAATTAGGGTATACAAATAATGTCCATCGGAGGTTCCCGATTTGTTTTAAAAGAAAATTGTCAAACCAGAACATCTTTCAAAGAGTATGTCTTTGCCAATGAATGTGAGTATAATGGTTATTGAAGTATAATGGGTATGTTCCCTGTTGAGTCAAATTTTAGGTCTAGATAATGACAAACATGTGGTCGAAGTCATGCTCGATTTCCCTTTGACCTTTTTTCAGTCAGAGTCTGGTCTGTTAGTCCCCATCAGTTTTGATCAATTCATAGCTGATAATATCCATAAACAACTAGTAAATTTTCGTTCTCTAAGGAATTTAAGATACTACACCTATCTCCTAAAGATCTTCCTGGAAACCAATAAGAGAGGCTTCCCTGAAGAAACATTTGTATGAATTGAATGTAAAAGGATTACATTGCTCATCTTCATAAATGAGGTCATGTCCAGAGTTTACAGTTTGATTTTCAACACCAACCTACCTAGAGTTTTGGATGACATGAGGAGATATCTACAGCCAAATCCAGATAATAGAGTGGGGGATTGGGTACTATTGATGCACTCAAGAATAATATGGGTTTATGGTTGTCATGAATCCCCCTATCTATTGCCTATTTTTCTGACCCCTAGAATCTTTTCCCTTGAATTCATCAGGTAAAGAATTATATTTGAGACAGATCATTTCCTAAAGTTGTGCAAAGCCTCCAACCTCAAGTTCCCTTATCATTGGCCCTTTCATTGTCAAAGCTAGATCTTTTTTATCTCAGATTCAAGCAAAACTCAAAGAGTTTGGTTTTGCACAACTACATAGGAGAAGGTATTATCCATATCAAATCATATCCAAGAGAATATTGATGAATAAACATGCCCCTTATGAGCATGAACATGTTGATGGTTTTGATAAACTGGCCAACCTAGAAGTATATGATGATATGGAAGAAATATTACAACCAACTCAAACACAACAAGTGGAGGAAACCCTTCAACAAAATCAAACACAACAAGCTCCTCAGAAACTGATAGTCAAAGTCCCCAAGATGATTTTTACAGCAAGAGAAGTAGTTCAGAGGCCATGGGAACTAGTGATCAGCAAAATTATCCTAATAATATGAAGATTGCATAGTCTCCAGAGATAGTGAATTTGGAGGAGGAAGAACCCAAAGAACAATTAAATCTAGATATGGTTGAAAGTGGCACTAGCAGTGTAGAGGTTGAAAAGGAAAGCAAGATCCAAAGTGAAGGAAGCTCAAGAACCTTTAGCAACAAGAAACACATATTTGATAAAATATCTGGGCAGCTTATCAATCTAAATAAGACTTGGCAAAACATTATGCTGAGAAGGGAAACATAGCTCTGGGTGAGATGAGGGATTTAGTCCCTGAAGTGGAAAAGATATATCAGAACAAATTTTCTCTGTTCATAGTAAGGGATATTGAGAAGACCTTTAACATTGCAGTTGCAGATGAAGAAAAAGTCTCTGAGATAAATATAAGGTATGACAACATCAACACTCCAATCAAATTCAAATTCCATAGGAACACCAGTGATATGTTCTATTCTGACTACCTGAGTTTATGCTTGAAGAATTCAAAGCTGTCATCTTATGCAATGAAATTGGAAGGGAAATTGAGGCAAGAAAAAGAATCTAGCAGAGCTTGGTAGACTCAGGTCAAGAGGATGGAATCTGAAGGCCACCAAGGGGTGAAATCCTCATTGGATGAAAATGATAAATTGATTCAAAGCTTGAAGAAGAAAATGAATATGTATGCCACAGAGAATCCAAAAACAACATAATTGGTTGCTCTAGAACAGGAAAATGAAACACTTCGTCAAGAGGCATTAGAATACAAGTCTAGGGAATTGCATCTAGAACAAAAATAGGGTTGTAGTCATACCTCCTATTGCAGAAGCTGGGCCAAACACTGAAGGACTTGTTCAGGGTATGTCACAGGTTAGCTTGAAATAAGGACAAATAAAAGGGATAAAAGGGAGCATAGATAAATTGAAGTAGGAGATGCAGGCAAAGGATGAGATAATGGATCAATTTCAAAAGGAGAATGAAGCCTTGTAGGAAAGGATGGATAAGTTGAAGATGATATTAAGAGGAAAAGGCCTATTGCAAGGAGCCAAGCATATCATTTGGGATTCTATAACTTCTGAAGCTACCAACTTCAGAGTGTATTTGAATTTCATCAATGATAAAGACAACATAGCCATCACAGCTAGAATAAGGTGCACTGTTGTGAATGAGACTTTGGAAAAGAAGCCATCAGAATGGTCCCAAAATTCCATAAATCTACTCAACTCCATTTCTACTGCATAAATTTAGACTATTGGAGTTAAAGACAGAACTACATTGATTATTTGGGCTAGGAGGGTTATTTCTAAACATAACCCGTTTAAATTAGTCCAAACCAAGGCAACACAGATGGATAAAAGTGTGCAAGAGTTCAAAGATTTGTTTGAAGAATTGTTTATCAAAGGCCTCCCACCATTTTGGGATGGCAAAGGAAAATTATATGATCAAGAAGAATACAATGCTCACCTCACTCAGTGCAAAATATATCCCTCCAAGTTCGAAACCCTAGAGGAAAATCTGAAAGGAGATACCCTGGTTGAGCATCTGATTACAGACTTTGAGATTATGAATCAATTCAAGGCAATCAAACTTGGACTACAAGTCATGTCATATTCTTCTTGCATTGACCTGGATATATTGATCAAAGAAATGATAGATTATAATATCCCTTCTGACTTGCAATGGAAGGAGATAGTATGGCTGGGTAAGACAAAGTGCAGTTTTCCAGGGTCCAATAGATGATGTCTAGGTGTCACTAAAGATGGAAGATCATGTGGAAGACTAGAGTAGAGCAAGTGGCGAGGAAAGAAATTGAAATGTCATAGGAGTCAAAAGTTGGATCATGAAACTTTTTCTTGCTAATTATTGTAATTGGTTTAAAAAACTGAAATAGTCATTTTGTAATCATTGTAATCAGTTTTACAAACTGAAACGTTTCATTTCAATTATTGTAATCGGTTTCAAACCGAACGAACTCGAATTGTATAAATATTAGGAGGTTCCAAATGTATTAGTGTTGGAAGAAGTGCAAGGGAACGATTTTAGCTATTCAAAACTTGAATGTAATTTTCTAAAGCTGAATTGAATAGACATGCAGAAGTCTTGAAGTTTCCATGAAAATATTATAATGGTGGTGATGTGAGTTTTGTCTCCTCTGTTTTTATGTATTTCCTATATTTCTGATTTCGTTTTCACCGTCTTCTTTTTAAATTGGATATTCAAAGGCCCAAAATTCATCTTGTGATGCTCCTGGATGAAGCAATTTAAACTGTGTTAAGTTCTTCCTAACTAATTCAGAATTCATTTTTTTAATGCTCTGATGCAATTATATGTTTTCTTTTCTTCCCACACTCTGCAAATTTACAAATTATAACTCATATTTATCGCCTCATTTAGCCTTTATCCTCTAGAGAGCTCTATCGACCAGTCAGTGTTTCCATTCATTTACAAAAGTTTGACTCTATAGCCCTAAGTGTCCCTCCCATTCCTTGCTAGAAAAATTATAAAAAAAAACCCAAAACAACAAAACCTAGCCATTGATTGCCAAAGAAATACCAAGTGATAGGAGAGATCCCTCTTTGAGCTGAACAAGCTAGTACCCAGCTCTAAAGTTGGTTTGTAGGTTACCTATGTCATTTTTTTATCAGCTGAACAAATTTACAGAGTGATAACATTGATAAAGAAAGTAGTCATTGGAAACATATTGGATATGATAATCCATATATCCACTCATAATTTAGTTTCAATACAAATCATTCTCAAGGAATCATAAGGAAGGTTTCTGGTGCACTTGAAGGACACCATTGAGTAGAATGGAAATTTCAAGAAGACACAACTTTTGGCTCGTTAATTAGAATGAATCATGAGTAAGGTCAATGGAAAGGTAATCCAAATGACAGTGTTGGTTCCTCAAATCATACTCTTTTTGTCGCTTATCTATCATAAACATACCTCCAAAACCTACCCCTAAAACTAGATTACGCCCTATTTTTCCATAATTAACTTGTTTAGCTACAAAGTTAGTGTTGAAGGATATTAAAGGTAAAATTTTCATTATTAGAACTTTATATTATTCCATATGATATTTGGTTTAAATAGTTATTATTTTCAACTATTTACTAGAAAATCTTTCGATTCTGTAGCCACTCATATTACAATTTTGTAGTTTTTTTACCAGACACGTTTCTATAGCATATTTGTTCATCTATAGGGATGCATTCATACTTGGAATAAACCATGAAATTTATAAGGTTCCAAAAGGTTCCACGAAGCTCATCTACCTATCAACTTGGCCTATGGATCTTTCAACTCATAGCAAAAACAAAGATTTTTTTTTTATAGAAATCCACACCAGAATAAGGAGCCCATTTTGTAGGCCCAATTGTGATCAAACGAAGGCGCATATTGAAAATAGGATACATGTGTTTTGTGTAGGACACGACCATTTGGGTTATCTAAGAATGATTTATTAAAATTGTGAAGGATCTTGGAGATACGATTGATTGTTTAAACTGATATTTCCCATAATTATAGCTGCGACCAACTTTGAGATCCATGTAGTTTGGATATGTGTGATCTCACTTTCTTGTATAAATATGTGATATCATATTGTTATAAATAGATTTATCTTGATGATAAAATATTGTAATCGAATTGTTGATTAATACTAAGTGTTGATTTCTACATCTATGAGTTAATTACATGTTTTGAGTTTATCATTCTTTTAAGTCACATATGAGTTTTCAAGTAGCTTTCTTTGAATCGGGAAGCCCCCCTGAGGACAATTTCATTTCTCTTTCGTATTCATGTTGTGAGATTTACATTTCTAGTTGTGTGCTTTATTTACAATATTTTTCATCGTGTGGTTTATAATTCTATTCTTTCATTTTTTGTAGTTAATTCATTTCTGATTTATTACACTGGACATACTAATATACATATATTAGTAATTGAATAAATTATTGTTCTTTTGAATCTACTAATTGCAATATTGTGATTAACAATTCAGTAGATTATTAGTCTCAAGTAATTAGAATCTCTTCTATGTTTAGATAATTTATTTTCTTCATACCTTGTTTTTGGTAGCTTACCCTTTTTTCTACAGTTGAACAAAACTCTGTTTTTGCAACCAAGGCAATCGAAAAATTTTCCTTTTTTCATAGTAGTCATTTAGGGATCGATCGAAAGCTAAGGTATGCATATATTTTTTGTTTCACTTCATCAGTTTATGATCCCTAGGTTGATAATTTAATGTAGTATATTTAAGCTAATTGAACTAACTGACATTTTTGGCATTGTTTAAGGGGAAGTGAAAAAAGGCATTAGTTTTTCCTTTTTATCATTTAAATGTGTATATGTAGAATGTATGTAAATACTAGCTCATGTCAAATGATAACCTAGTGACAACAAGGTCTTAGTAGCATGATTTTTCATGATGTAGTGTGTTTCATTTTTGTAGATTTCATTTAAAAAGTAGATATTTTTCAATTATTTTTGGGTGTTGTAAGAATCCCCATGCACTAATCCATGTGAAAAACAAAGATTATCAACCAACAAAAATAATTCAACATGTTCAATAATTTTTTGAGCAAAGGAGGAAATGATACTCCAAGAAATCTCTCAAATCCTAGCAATAGCTGGGAACATCTTTGCATCTCAGGAGGAGCAAATCCTGACAACAATCAGGAACATATATGCATTCCATGAAGTGAGTGATAACCAAAATTTCCATGAGAAACATAAAGAACAATACCTAGAAGAGATCAAACAACCATGGGAAACATTGGATGGAGAGTATACATTAGAACTTGAGATCGAGGAATTTCTACCATGCTTATCATCACATTCTTTATCAGGGATGATTTTAAGGATGGAAATTTATTTTAAAATGTATAAACCTTGGTGAATATTACTAATCCTTCATATGCCAAATATAAATGTTTGGCGACATTTTTGTAAAAATATTCAAATTTATAATGATTTTATATAGTTTGTATAAAATTTTGGCGATTTTTAAGTTAAAATAATTTTATCCTATAGAATTTGGGCGAATCGTTTTTAGAATAACGAATCTTTTTTTGGGAAAAACCATGGAAAATTAGCCCATGAGTGAAATTTAGCCCCTAAAACCATCCTTGTTCTTTATGCATTAAAGAGACCAATCAACAAATAGTAGAATATTTGCATGGCATGACAAAGGAGGACAAACAAAGCAATGACAGTGAACAATTGAACCAATGGAATCATGGCTACATTGAATTATGGTTTTGGGAAACTATCATTTCACAACATTCCTTCACTCTTCAATAATTCTTGACATCATATCAATCAAAGAAACTAGTTTCTCATATTCTGGTATATATCAAAGTATATGTTTCAAACCTAAATATGAGTTTATTTGTAATATTATTACGCACATGGATCCATTGGAAGTATTCCTATAATTGAAAGAGATTTTATTTTTTAGGAAAGTATGATAGGGTAGAAGAATAAATGAATAAACAAAATAGTAAAAATAAAAAAAGTCCAGTTGTGAAAACTAGTTTACTAGCGCAACTAGACATGAGTTTTGTTTGAAAACTAGGAAATTGGTAGGAAAATTTTTCAATAAGTTCTTCATGTTGGTTCAATATTATATTTTGGTTCTTCAAATCAATATTGTTTTATGCTCATACTAGATGATGTGGGATTCCTTTGTCCCATCGAATTCAACACTCTATTTGGGATCAATATCTAGAGATATTTGTAATGCCTTGGAACTTGTATGCCTCAATGATAGGTTTCCTCGCTGATGGCAGTGGGGATGCATTTATTCCTCCTTACTATGAGATCATGCAGGTTACTCAATGAAAACACATTCATTCATGTCTAACATGATGCATTAAGGGTACCTTGACACTCATTGACATCAATGGTTAGTGATCTCGAATTGGTAAATGACATACAATAATGGTTGATAATCCAATTATTTATTTCCATGCTTGACGTTAGCACATCCATTTGCATGGTAAGAATTGTACCATGGATTCAAGATTTTGATGAAGACTAATATCGTTTAATGATATCAACAGTTGCATCCTTTTCCACATTTTGAAAATAAAAAAGGGAATGTTATTCTTGTTGCAATACCTTTCCCTGTAGCAGAGTTTTTGGTTCCCTCAAGTAGTATTCATAGTTGTTAGTTGGCATAATTTCCAACAATATTTGTTACATCTAACAAATGTGATCAAAAAAATAGAGTTCATATTGAATTCAACAAATAGATCATTTTAGTAGATGTATCTGATCTATAACATAATMAATCTCCAACATCGGTTTATGGGTATTTGATTTCAATTCGCATTTTCATATTTCCACCATTCAACATGAATAATTCCTACAAATTTTCAATATTTCGATAGTCCTCTCAATTYAGACTCTATCATGACTCAAATATCRKATCTTAGAAGGATGCATGGGGACATGCATCATCTTCTATGTGGGGGAGAGAGAGCATTGAGATATCAATGTCCTTCTAAGGTTCTAGATGYAGGTAGATTTCACTCTATTCAGATCTTATTCATAACATATTCATCATATTTTTTTCCCCAAGCATATAATCATTTGGTACACATCTTATTCTGATCATCATGATATCATAGAGGTAAATTGGAACAATAGAATTTTAAGCATTTCAGTATTTTATTTTTTTCTCAGTATCAGGGTTTCTTTCAAATAAATTTTACAGAGGACAATTGCACAATATCATAGTTGGGTTTTCCTTATGAATATATTTGTAGAGAAATTCTATAGTTTTTTTAGACTTTTTGCATCTACCAAAACCTGTAACAACCATATTTCCTATAACAGACTATTTCTAGAGGCAATTTTTCCACATCATTTCCAAACAAATAAAGATGAATTAGGAAAAGATGAAATATGTTTTTTTTTTTTTGCGGAATATGGTAAATTGAGTAATGCGTGGGACAACTTCCCAAGAAATGTGTGATAAAGGATGCACAAACATGTTTTAAAACTGATTTAATAAAAAATACTAGAATTTTTATTAACATTGACAACTATTTTTCTGTAGCATATTTGAATTTTTGTATGTTTGCATGCATCCAAAGACTATATTGTGGCTTGGAGATGGTTTCAAATCAACACGATATGGTCATCCACCTATTACCCACAATTTCCAACATTTTCCAA
Organism: Picea mariana; assembly: GCA_032191745.1. Taxonomy (NCBI): domain Eukaryota; kingdom Viridiplantae; phylum Streptophyta; class Pinopsida; order Pinales; family Pinaceae; genus Picea; species Picea mariana. The sequence goes on from JASDQU010107384.1 coordinate 151,040, forward strand.
ATCTGCACAAGTTTCCAAGCATGAAATTCAAGTTTGAAGATTTTAATTTCAACAGTTTAATAACATGCAAGAGATTTAGATCTTCTTCATTTGTATCAGACTCGGATAAATTTCTTCATCACCATAAACATCAACAAATTTATAATTATTTATATTATCATATTCAATAGAAAATGGATGTCATCTTCAACAACACTTTTAGATCAACCTCAACATTAGATTCTTCATCAGCATCATTTTTAGATCCTTATCATTAATTTTCATCAACATCTTTAGATTTCCATATTGATCAACAATATTCATTAGTTCAATATTTTTTCAGCAATTCCATAGTTCTTGCAACAATAAAATTCTTGTCATCCAGTAGTAATATTTTGGAAACCTCATAGCAACAAATTCATCATTTCCAACATCATAATTTCTTTAAAACATCTTCAGATTTAGAATCAACAGTTTTGGTTATTAAGAATTTCATAGAAGTAGAATAAATGAAAACAACAAAATCAAAATTGAAATCAGTTCCTTCTCCAACTTCCAAAGAAATCATTTTTTGGCTACAGGTAAGGTAACAGGTAATACATTTTTAAACCGTATTAACATTTGGAGTTATAAATAGTGTAAAATATTTAACAATCATAATCCAATTTTCATTTACTCTGTGGTTGACCTATCCTATTACCTTATTTCCTAAATCCTATATCCACCTTCTCATATATTCTAAGTTTTTCCTATTCATATATTAAACATTAGATATCATGATTACATGCAACGTCAAAATTATATTTTGACATGCATGATTATAGGATCGATGATTCCAAAGAAAGGTGAATTTTTTCATACTTGACCACTTCCACGATGTTAAATCATAGCCAAGAATGTGGCATGACCAATTTTCATAATTTAAAATTTCATATCTTGTCATGATTAGAAAATCATCCACGCATTTACCCTAACCTCATTTGTGAATCACAATATCCTTATTTTCATTTTCCTCCTTCCCTGTGACAAAGTGTATCATTCATAATCGAAATTTCTCAAAATCTATAGTTTTGACATGGGACATGTTATAAGGAATGAATCAGTTGACATCAAACTATTTGAAGCATATCCAAAATACCATAAACAGTTCATTAAGGAAGAATGGTTTCCATTTCTACACAAAAAATTAGGGTTTTGATAACAAGGTGACAATAGTTTTCATTGAAACATTTGATGACAAGAAGGATCGAATTGGAGATCTCGATATGGAGCTTTATGAAGAGTTAATTTTGCAGGTTACAACACTACCTCAGAATGACGAGAAATGGTTTTTAAATCAAAGGAAAAATATAGGAAACTTGAGGCTGTCATTTATTGAGCTACTAGAAGTAGGACTAAAAGTTTAGCAATGAAACATGATGATAGTAGAAGAACTTAGGAAACAAAAGTGTTTGATCCTGAAGAATCATATAAAGAGCACCAAAACAATATTCGAACAAGGGAAATTCAAAATAATTTCAACAAGAATCCTAGGACTAGAGAATCTCTTGGTCTCTTACCAAGCTCAGGTAATAAAAGATAAATCCGTAAACTTTGATGCAACTACAATTTTTAATAAATTTATGGAAGAGGTAATTGAAAATAATATAACCATTAAAGATAATTAATAAAGTGTTTCAGATTCATTACTTCCTTATTCTCCAGAATAAAAAAAAGGAAGTAAGATTAAAAAATAAAAAACCCAGATCCATGAAATGGAAGTTCTTAAAAAAGATATTAAAAAAGAAAACAAAATTCTGAAGAAAACCATTTCCAAGTTACAAAAGAAAAAAAAAAAATGGTATGGAAAAATCCAATGAGAGAAGCTTCGCAGACAAAAACTGAAAGACAATATCAAATCACTAAAGAAAAAGGAGCAATCTTCTTCATCACGGTTTGAAGCATTACTTGATGCTGTAGGGTATGTTTGAGATAGCTAAGAAAAAAAATTGAAATTTTAAGAAGTTGTTTTTGGAGAAATAGGGTAATATCTTTGTTGCATGAGGACATTTAACGTCTTTTGTGTGGGGGAGATGTTGGGCACTAAAATCATACTATTTTTTTCACTTATCTATCATAAACATACCTCCAAAACTTACCCCTAAACCCAAATTACGCCCTATTTTCCCATAATTACCTTGTTCAACTACATAATTAGTGTGTTGAAGGATATTAAAGGTAAAATGTTCATTCTTAGCACTTTTATATTCTTTGATATGAGATTTGGTTTAACTAGTTATTATTTTCAATTAGTTATTATATAATCTTCTGATTATGTAGCCACTCATATTACAGTTTTGTATCTTGTTTACCAGACACGTTTCTATAGTAGATTTGTTCATCTATAGGTATGCGGTCATCCTTGGAATAAACCATGACATATGGAAGGTTCCAAAAGGCTCCATAAATCTTTTCCACCTATTAGATTGGCGTATGGATCTTCTAGCTTAGAGGAAAAACAAAGACAAGCAATTTATGGAAATTTGCACTAGAATAGAGAGACAATTTTGAGGGCTTAATTGTGAGCAAAGGAAGATGAATATTGAAAATCGACCACATGGGTTTTGTGTAGGACGTGGTCATTTGGGTTCCAGAAGATGGTTTCCTAAAATTGTGAGGGATATAGAAGATACATTTGATTCTTTAAACTAATATTTCCTAGAATTATAGTTGCAACCAACTTTGAGATCCATGTAGTTTGGATATGTGTGATCTCACTTCATTGTATAAATATGTGATATAAGACTTTTATAAACAAATTTAGCTTTATCATAAAGGATTGTAAATGAATTTTTGATTAATAGGAAGTGATTATTTCTACATTTTTGAGTTAAATTCATGTTCTAAGTTTATCATTCTTTAAGTTGCATATGATTTTTCAAGCAGCGTTCTTTGAATTGGGAGGGCCCCCTGAGGACAAGTTCGTTGCTCTTTCATATTCCTATTGTGAGATTTAAATTTCTAGTTGCATGATTTATTTACAATATTTCTCGTAGTTTGGTTTATAATTCCATTCTTTCATTTTTTGGAGTTAATTCATTTATGATTATTACACAGGACAAACTAATATACAAATATTAGTAATTGAATAAATTATTGTTCTTTTGAATCCAGTAATTGCAACACTGTGATTAAAAATTCAATATATTATTAGTATCAAGTAATCAAAATCTCTCCTATGTTGAAATAAGTTGTTTTCTGCATATTATTCTACATACCTTGTTTTCTGTAGCTTACCATGTGTTTTGCAGCTGAAGAGAACTATGTTTCTGCATCTAAGGCAATGAACATTTTTTCCTTTTTGCATAGTAGTCATTTAGGGATAGATTGGAAGCTAAGGCATACATATATTTTGTGTTGCACTTCATCATTTTACGATCCCCAAGTTGATAATTTAATGTATTAGAGTTCAACTAATTGAACTGACTGACATATATCATGACAGAAGGTATAAGTTCTTCATGGGAGCATGAGGTTGTTCCATAAAGTTGCAGGAAAAAGTGGAATTGGATTCTATGAATCATGTAACTACTCAATGTGAATATTTTTCCAAATAATGTCAAAATTGGAGAAACATTCTCAGGTAATAGAGCTGAGCACCAGGGGTGATTGTTGTATACGAAAGAGTTTTTAAACTCATGATAGTGCCTATGTATAAGTATAGAGACACACTTGAAGTGCAATATCTTGGAAAAATAAAAAGAGGCATATTTTATTAACACGACATTGATTAATAAGAAGAGGATCACTCTAGAAGAGAGTGTTTTGTGAAGGGATTTCTAGAAAGAGGATAAGATTCCACAAATGTTACTGTGTGGGTATATTATATATTAATACTAGGGTCCATTGGATAGGAAAGTAGGTCAAACTTGTATGGATGATTGAAACATCAAGGAGATGCAAAAGGAAGAGAAGGACTATAGATCAAGTGATATAATGTGGACAACAGTCTAAAAGGAATATTAGTATTCAACTACTATAGAGTCTGAATGATTTACAAAAGAAAAATAAATATATATTCTCACATAAAGCATAAAGACGGTAGGTGAAGAATGTCATTGTATGCACAAGGAGTTAAGGAGGACTCCATATTATTGAAGGTAGAAATATAGTGAAGGATACAAAATTGATATAAGAGAAGGTAAAAGGGTGTCATGATATGAGGTGTGACTCATGAAGTGGATGAGTCCTCTATATATGTAAGAAGATGGAATTTTTAGATATGATATAGCAATTTTGTTGGAGTATTCAGAGAAGGACAATTTCCTCTATTATTAGAGTGCATAGTGGAAGTATGGTGTATGTACAAATAAATAAAGGGGTAAAATAATAAAGGTTATTCATTGAGAGTGTCAATAAGAAACATAACATATCATTAGGAGTAGAGTGGTCCTAAGTGGATAGGATAGAGATTCATAGGGAATTACTCATTGGAGTAAGGAAACATGTTCAAACAAAAATGAGAAATCCAAAGGACAACTAGAGATAATGGGTTGAAAATACTCTAGTATCAAGGTGATGGAATGGTATGAAGTACATTGTTCCAAAGTTATAAAAGGTTCCAACAATGTAAGTATTGGAGCATGATCACCCAATGAAGTGGAGAGATAGTTAAAATTTAGCAAATCCATGAATGGAAATAGTATTAGAAAGATGAAATAAAAGAACATTTCATAATATTGAAATGACAATAAATGATAATGGTATTTCAAGACCAGTTTGTTCAAGGAAATGGGGAGTGGCTAATCAGATTGCAATGTTAATGTTCAGTTGGAGTAGTGCATGTTAGATCACTATGAATATTGATAATTTTAGCCAAAATATGTTGGGACAAGATTCTCTGCGTAAAGGAAGCAATTGTGGAATAGAAGCACTAGTGGATCTAGTGGTTGGAAATAAAAACTAGCCAAGTCGGGCATGGCTGCAAGGGTTAGAATAGGGGATTATAGTGCACATTTTCATAGAATGGAAGTGCACAGGGAAACGAGGTTCTACAAGAATTCAAGAACATCCATCTACAACAACAAAAATAAATAAAAAAATAAAGATGAAATAAATATGCACTGGAGTGAATGATAGAATTGATGCATGAGGCACACAATAAAGATATAATGAATGTGCATGAAATAGACATGAAATATCAAATGGGCGGTGCATATTGATGTGCATTTGTGAATATGGACATGCCTAAACATGCTGGTGGCATGCTTGTAGACTGGTATCCATCCATACAAATACAAATGATGATGGTGGGAATTTTATTACAAGGTTGGTGAAGGGAGCTTGTGATCTTCTACAAAATATCAAATGATAAGGTAACATCAAGTAATTTTATAACAACCAAGAAAATATGCATTTGGTTGCTTATGTTTCATAAAATGATGAAGGTAATTGAGGTATGAATTCCCTTAGTTAAAGTTCCATATTTGAAATTAATGTAAAGGGAGAGGGCCTTGAGTATACACATGTTGTGTAATGCTTGACTTCATTTATGAGAAATTTAATTGCATATTATGTTATGTGGATTACTAGAATCATAACCAAGTAAAGTCATGAGACATACTCCTATTGTAGAAATGAATTCCAATAGAAGAATCCATGTGTGAGGCCATGTTGAGGTTGGATATGGAAAGGATACAGTTCCATCCAAGTGCATAATTATTTTTTCCTATATAATATATATTTGGACTACAAACTCTTTACCAAAAATAACACTAAGGGATCATGATGTTCCTAGTGATGTGTATGGGTTGAAGATGAATGTATCCAAATAATCAGGGAAGTAATTAAAGAATATTTTGGATAATGTGTTGAGGTGTGAGAAATATTTTCCAACTCACATGGTGGAATACATGAAATGAACATGTGGTATTCCAAATTCAATGCAAGGATGAATTGTGTAGATGTGGCCATGATTGTTCGCACATTGGTTTTATTTATTGGTAAAGTTGATTTCATTTTGATAGGATTTGTATGCTAGATAATGCATGTGTAAGGAATTATGGTTTCATGTTACACACCTAAGTGTCACACTATCAAATGTTGCACTTAAGTGTCGCAAGTGTCGCATTATCAACTGTTGCATTTAAGTGCCATAAGTGTCGCACCACCAAATTCCACATTTAAGTGTCACATATGCTAATCGCCTAAGTGTCACAACTTAGTCACCATGAGAAAACGTATTTAATACTTCCTAGAAAATTTGGAAGGAAAATCTATTAGTTGGAGGTCTAAATGTTACTTTTATCCTTGATATTTTGGCCTTAAATGAGCTTCATCACCCCCCTTACCATATACAAGGAGCAATTAAACTTTTATCATCGCTCCCCTAGAGTGTCTTAGGGAGAGATAATCACCCTATACACAGTTATGGGGGGATGATGAAGTTGTTGCAACCATCATGCCTTGAATTGCGAGGTGGTTTCCAAGAATTATTAGTTGGTTAAAGGATTGGTTTGACCTATATCCTATTCAAAGCAAGTTCAACCTTGTTGGTTGAGACAAATCCTCTCTTGACCACATCCTCTCCTCAAAGATATTTTATGGTTTTGATGCTTCCAAGCCTATATATTGAAGGCCATACTTGAGTGAAAAGGGGAGGAGAATTAAGAGCATCATACTTCTGAGTGTGTGGGATCTAAGGGCATCATGAGAGATTGGAAAAGCTATTTCAACATCAAACTTGAGATTGTAAGTGTTTCCATTTTGTTGGATTTACATTAATACAAAACTTGGATTATTCCTCTCATGTTTATGCATTCAAGTGTATGCATGTCTATTGTTATAAATTCATCATAGATAGATATATTTTCACTTAACAATACAGTGTGGAAGAATGACATTTCTCTTTGTTCTTTGCAGGTCTTTTCTTGTGCATAGGATCTTGGACCTCAAGTTCAAAGGCTGGAGCAACAAGGACAACCATTGTAAAAAGGTAAGTCATCCATCTCTTCCTTCTTATTCTAATTGTTGAAATAGATCTAAGAGGAAAGTAGTTCACCATTTGTTTTCTTCTGTCTTTGACCAAGAGGGGTTTCACCTGTACATAGGGGGAATTTTACTGTAACATTCTGTTCCATTTAATATGAAAAATAATTGGAAGTGATTGGATTTTGGAGTAATATAATTACAAAATTACTTCATGGACTAAATGCAAATGTTGTAGTGAAATTTTAGTGTGCATGAGATACAAACAACTTGTTGGTTGCAATAAAGTTGAGGAAATTGCAGGTGGAGTGGTATTGATATGGAAATGATGTAATACCATAAGGAAGACTAATATCTACATCAACAAGAGATAAACAAAATGAGAAAAAAATTCATGAGTAGGAATATTTATTTTTGATGTATAAACATATTTGAGAAATTAATAATTGAAAATTGTTATGATATGCTAACAATTTGTTTGGTTGCATGGAAATTGATAAAATAGTAGGGGAATTGGTATTGGATATTGCAGGGATGTCAGTCCATAAGGAAGATTGATATCTATTGTTGTTACAGACAAACAATTATGAACAAAAAACTCATGTTTGGGAAATTTTGTTTTCCTCTGTAAAACATATTTGAAAAATTATAAACAAAAATTGTATGATGATGTCTCATATTGATTGTATGATGCAAATAGGATGATTGTCGCATGTTACATATTTCTAGTGGAAGTATAGAAACAAGTTGGCATTTTTCTACACCCAAACACCTTGGAAATGATGGATCTCCTGAAGAAATGTAAAACAGTGAAAGGGATTCCTAAGCCTAGAGGGTGAGTATAGAAAGAAGAAGCAAGTTGTCAGGCTTGTAGAAGAACCAATTTGTCAGGCCTGAAGAGTGAACTCTAGTGTGAGTTTCACTATCAAAGAACTAGGTTTTCATGCTTGAAGAGTGAACTCTTGTGTGAGTTGCACTGGAGAAACAAGGTTGTTGTTGGTTATTTCTTGGTAGTTCTTCCTAGCAACAAGTCCCTTGAGATCCAAGTAGTGATATTCCTAGTTACCTATGACAAAGAAACCTTGATAAACAAATAGTGTAGCTCAATGGACTAAGAAAAATGAAGGGGGCACATTCCTTGGGTCAACCCTGATAAACGAATGGGAAACCCGACAAACTGAGAGCAGTGAAGGGTTACATTCCTTGGGTTGGGAAGGTCAAGAGGAAGAGCTCTGGTGGAAATCATGATAGTTGTAGGAGAATGCCAATGGTTTATTTATATGTTTTTTTCTAGAGTGCCTATGTATTTATGATTTTGGGGGTTCAAAGGGCCTATGTATTTGTGGTTTTGGGGCATTTTACCCCCTATCCTAGGGGTAAATAAGGAGATGATGTATCGATTCCAAAAGGTAGAATATATGGAGTGATGAGGGCCAGATGACCATCTAAGCGCACATTGAGTAGACAAATCCCCTCCTCTCCACCACACATCACCGTTCATCATCAACAACATAGCAATGTCCTCTACACTAGCCTAGCCCAAGGAGGACAACAAGTCTTTCTTGATGAGGTAACACGTCTGGTCTCATGGTAAGTGTCACTTTAATAATTGAATCATTTGAGCATGATGAAAAGGATCCTTTCTTTATTATAGAACATTTTCTTGGAAATTATTCCTTTTTCCTTATTTCACCTTGGTGGTTGACATGGTTTCCTAGTAAGTGGGTCACCCTTGGGGAAAGGTTTTCTACTGGGGGGTCTCCTTGAAGGTTCATTGCACCATTTCACTCATACCTGCCACTTTCCACACCTCTTCCCTATGTTTCCTCATATTTTGGATTTATGGGCTCATTGACCCCAAGAAGGGATTGTACCTCATTTCATGGGAAGAAGGAGCTAAAGGCATAGAGGTGTTATAGTTGGAAAAATTCAAAATCCATAACTAATCCTTCTATATGCTTTCCCCAAGGTACTGAGATAAATGAAACATTTCTCCATAATAATGGAAGACCTTTACAAGAAAAATGAATAAAAATGTCCCACTTGATGCGGGAATGCATTGCAGTTTCTTTTATTTCTAGTGCATATGGAACTCAATGTATTTTAACTTCAAGTGGCATTGAAATGATATTTTTCTTTCTTTTCGCATAACACTCAATGTTTGAACCATAAAAAATGAAAGGAAAATAAAGGGCTTGGAAAAATGTTGCATTGTATATGAAGGGATGCAACAAACCCTCCACAAAGGCACCCATAAATGAGACAATATGAGCCCTTGATATGTCAAGAAACTCATGCCCAAAATCTACCCAAGATTACCTCATACTCAATACATGACATAGAAAAGGTCTTCTTGGGAAACACTCCTTGAATTGGGGATTGAATTACCCAATAGGGCACCATGACAACCCTCCCATACTTAAATTTGGCAAATT